>BGPR01011839.1:0-47037 GCA_013235015.1 Araneus ventricosus
TATTTCAAGGCATTGTTTATGCAAGGTTATAAATAAGTGTAGCGGAAACGAATAGGAGGCCGAATCTATGTCATTTTAGAACTTGAGGAGTATTACTATGATCCAAAGTGACAATAAAATATTTATCAGAATATAAGTAAAAATCGCATTAAATTGAAAATTTCAAATTCGCATGTTTTCTGATTATAACATGCAGAGTTTTCTTTCGAATTGTACGAACCTGGTGAATACTTGACAATGCAAAGAAACATTGTATTAAAATTTGAATTCAAAAAATTTGAATATTAAGGGGAAATATGTTTTGGGAGAAATAATGTTTTACCGTTCATACGCGAAACATAGTTCTATATACTGTCAACAGATGGCGCCATCAGATACTCTTGAGAAAGAGAAGGTCCGCGCCGTAGAATTTTGTGCAAATATCGGCAATTATCATAGTTATATTATTTATGTATTTTACTATCATCTTAATATTAATATTATTAAAAGTGTAGTATAATGGTTACAGAACAGATAAATCATAAGTGTATCGCATATAGCAAGGGTCTGTGGTAGCTTCTAGATTTATTTATTCTGTAACCATTATACTACTTTGTGTAAATATTGTATTAAAGAGATTGATAATTAATTTACATGTTAATACGAAATACCTACATTATGATTTTATCCTGACGTTTCAGAAAAAAAATCTACGGCGCGGAGAACTGCGCCTTTTTTATTTTAGTAAAAGATTTATATTGAAACTACGGCGAACAAAAGTTTTGTGAACTATAATCTGTCTTTTTCAGTGAAAACTTATGAATGAAATATACGAAATTAACAGGAGATTTAGTCTATTAAGAACATTCACTTATGAATTGTACAGGACAGAAGAGAAAATGTCTATTAAATTATCAGAAAATACAGAGATTGTAGCATCAAGAACCGAATATTGTTTACGCATTTTTAGAGAAAACTTACAGTAAATTGAGACTCAGAATATTCTACTATTTTCTAGTCTAAATTTTTTTCTTTAATGATGATGTGCTTCCAAAATTAAATTTAATGCAATTTCAAATTAGAATTATTATAATCAATTTAGTTATTTACATTTGTGAATTTATTTGAGTTTTGTAATTCAATAATTCGTTTCAAGTAAGTCATAATTTTAAAAAAAATATATTTTTTCAATTTTTTTATGATCTATCAGCATATTTATCATTATTTATTATTCATATTAAAATAAATAATATAGCAAAACAAACCATACATGACATTAAAAATGCCTTTGTTAGGCAAAAGGAACAATAAACTTAAGTTCAGTTCTTTATTATAACTGAGAAGAAAATATTCCATTATTAATGTGAAGTCTGAATAGATTTGTTATAAATTACCCATATGCAATTTAAGTGATCTCAGAGATTTTTTCAGGTAAAGAAGTTTAAAAGAGCTTAGTTAATGTTTTAGAAAAAAATATTGTTTTATGAACCTTTTTTCCATAAAAAAAACAAATGTTTGATACATGTAAAGGTAAAAAAAAAGTTCATTACCTTCTTGACATTAGATTTTATCTTTCTCTCAATTATTTTAAACAATTTCTTCCTCTCAGGGTCAAAGAAGTTTCAGATTCCATTCTATTTTTGTACAGTGTACATTGTCGCCGTGAAAACATAAATGAATGTTTGTTTCGAAGGGATCAATAAAAAAAAGAAAAAAAAACAGATAAGGTAATCTTAAAGCTTAAGAAAAGTGCCTCACTTTCCATCAGTAGAGAAGAAAAGCATTCTCATTATAAAAGAATAGAATGAATAAATTTGCTAAAAAATATTCCGTTGTAATTTATGGATTTTATACCAGGGACTAATTTGAGGTTAAAGAAGTTTAAAGATTTTTGGGTAATGTTTTAGGAAAAATAAAATAAATAAATAAATAATATCTTATCGAATTCCATTTTTTTATGAAAAACGTTGCGTTAAAAAAAGAAAAGGAAGCCTTCATTATTTTCATTGCTTTAGTATAATATTGAAGCCTTTACACAAATTTCTAAACATTTTTTTTCTAGTCAAAAGATTCTGTTTTCTGCATTAAATAATTAATTTGTAGAATGAATGCTTATTAGAAGCAATGAATAGCAGAAAAATGTGAAAATTAAGTATAATCCTTACTCTTGTTTGTAATACATTATTACGCCTATTATGGGAAAATAATTGCTTAGTTTTCCTCAGTAACTTCACAACCTGTTTGTGGCGTGACAGAACGCTATCCTTCCCGCTAGCACAAGATATTGTTATCCTCACGATGTTATTCAATATTCAAATACCACACAATATCATGAGGGATATCATAGCAATATTATACAACATCTTGTGCTATTAGGGATGATTTTGATCTTTCGAGGATTTTATGCAAGCGAAACTTATGTAAGCAAACTGAATAAAATATTAATATAGAGCGTAAATATATATATTTTTGTAACTTACGTTTCATCATTTCATTATAACGGGCTGATTTCTTGAGTGAATTTTGTGTCTATAAATGGCATAATTTGATTTGTAACTAACAAATTTTACTCTCGTTTTGCTCATTTATTGCTTCTTAACGCGCAAGAAAGCACAAACTATGCCTTACATGAAAGGTGACCTTTTCTTTTTTATCTAAATACGTGAGAGAAAAGTAATTCTCGAGCACTTAAACCATAAGTGCTAGGTCATTTTTTCATATAAAAAACATGGGAAGTTAGATGACTGGGAGGTCAAATTAAACAGCATTATCTCATAAGGAAATATATTCTGGAGTACATGCTTCATATAATAGAAAGGTGTTTGGGCGAATAACTTAAAAAAATATTCAATAATAATATTTAACTCTACTTCAATCCGGATATCCAGCCAAACTCAAATTAATTGAGATAAACAAAAAACAGACGACCTTAATAAGTCCAGATACCATTATCACTATACGTGATACATTTCAAACTATATTTATTCCTGATAACAGGGGACATTAAAACACGACCCTCTTTCTGTTTTATAAGCAGGATGTCCCATAGTTACTACACAAACTCAGTAAATCGCGATTCATCACTCCCAGAAGATGAAAAAATATTCAAAGAACCACATCTCTATGACCTTTCACTTTTCGAGACAATCGCACTCAAAAAAATAATATCCTCTCGGTTACAAATGTGACTTTATTTAAAACAGCGGTGCACGCTTTTAGTATAATATGTTGCACGACACATATCGTGGAATACGTTGGTTTCTAAATCAAAGTTAGGAAGATATAAAGCTCACTGAAAAATGTTTTTTTTAAATAGTGGAAGAATTATAATACATGTTTGAGTGGTCAGTCATATTCTGAAAGTTACGATTTCTAACTTTATAGTGGTCCAGAAGTCCCGTCAATCATATTTAGTAAATTTTTTTGTCACTTCATTATTTAAACAAAAAAGTCCCACCTTCTGCGACTAAAACTGACCGAGTTATGGAGCTTTTGAATATCGCCGACTTACATCTCACTTTGCATTTCAATAGCCGTCTTGAAGACGATCCACCAATCAATGTACTTGCTCGGACGAGGCCGCTGGGAATGGTTTAAAATCATGAAATTCGAAGTTCCAGAACTCGCTCAGTTTTAGTCGCAAGAGTGGGGCTTTTTGTTTTACAATGTTAGAATGTCAAGAATATTTTACCAACATGACTGGATAGACCAGAGAACGGTAAAAAAGATAGAAATTGCATTTTGCTTGTATTTAGTGACTCAAAACATATATTATAATTATCCCTTTATTTAAAGCATTTTTCCAAATTGAACTATATGTCTATCCCTAATGGTTAGAAATTAGCTATTGATCACGATAAGTGCGTGGGCACCCTGTATACTATTATAACAGTTCAGAATGACTGCTCAAGGGTATGAGTCGTGGAACGGTGGATTGAGCAGTGATTTGAAGATGTGCTATTTAAAGATGAAGACGAGTTACTAACTCTGCTGTTGTTGTAATCGGGATCTGATGCATCAGTTATTTCCAATTGATCCATAAAAAATTCTTATGTTTTATGAGGATTTTGGGTGGAAGGAGGATATTCGCAGGTTTCAAATAAGGTTACTCTTAAGTAAAGCGGACGAGACGTTGCTGTTTGATTGCGATTTTCTTTGGAAAATATGGCACGGATCTTTGGACACTTTTCCTTCTCTGAGAAATCTCTTGCTGAGTTAAAGGATAATTATGGGACACTCTGTATATATTATACCCCATTTTTATAAAGACCCCATTGGGTTGAATTATAAGCAAATGGCTAACCCTGTCTGCTGACACTATCTATTTCAAGACGCCCATTAAGATGTCTCAAGTCATTAATAAACTACTCGAGAGTTAACATGAGGCGGAACAAAGCGAGTCTATTAAAGCGCCAAATGCAATTATGCCGTCCTTTCTTCCGGTTCTCCTTTCTCACCATGCTCGAGTTAAAGCGAGCTCAGAAAAACGGGGAATTTATTCATAAACGTTGATTTGTCAACCCATAAATCTCGCCCCATTCTCTACGAATATACGGCATGCATGAGTTGTCTTCTTCTGGAATAAGTGAAGTCAGTTCCAAAGTCTTTATTTAGCAGTCTCGAGTCTTTATAAACTGGGATAAATGTTGACTGTAGACATCCACATGTAAGGAAATAACTGGATGTAATGCGTAGTATTTGATAAAGTTGAATTCTATTTCTTTTATTTTTGCACGCTATTTCGTCTTTTAGCCTGAAAGATGAATTCATAATCACTTTTCAAGATGATGCGTGAATTTAACTCTATGAAACCCATCAGAAGGCCAAGACGTTCATTCAAGTAATTCTTTACATTTGAGAATTGAGATAAAAGCTTTCTGCTCGATAGTGAGTGGTTCACATTTTCAAGATCGAGGATCTGGTGACATGATTACAAAAAAGGAAAATGCCTTTACCATGTGTTTGTGGATCAGATATATATTTACATTGGTGTGGTATTGACACCTGAGAAATAAAGGTAGGATTAATAGAGAATTGTTGGCAAAATTTTTGATTTTGGCCCAAGAGAATAAGTTTTGCACTCTGTAATTACTGTATGAAATACAAGAAAAAATTATCGATACCAATGTTATTCTTTGTTACAATACTTTATTCATCAACATATAAAGAAAATATATAATATATGTATATAATTGGCTTGTGAAGAGGAGGCAGACTTGACTGATTTAAAGAGCCTGTCTCTATCACGCTTTCTTATGACGATGGAGTCAATCAACATGTACTGAGAAAAGAAGAAAAATGGCAACGAAGATGGAGAGAAAAAAGATAAAGACGACAAGGTGACAAAGAAAGTTACATGGAAGGACGCAAAGATAGTATTGTAGACTACAACATTTTGCCGAGCAATGTACCATTTACAACAGATTATGATGATATAGCTCATTGTGCTGCAATACCTTTTGAAGCTTGATGATTCTGTGCCGGGAGACATTCAAAGTTATGCGTCGCTCAGCTAATAAAGATAAAGTTATACATCCCACACTTACTCATGTGGTAATATATGCGGTATTACCTCACTAACACCAACCTCTATAAGAGAAACACTCTTGGCCTTCCATAACCAGGAACAATAAGATCAGATAGGTCGAGATGGATTCGAGAGACTCTGTAGCTGAAGGGAGCAAACGTGCCTTCTGAAATGAAAAGTGTTTCTAGGGAATAGATGTCGAAGAAGGACAATCCCCATCTGTAAAGATGTCGAAGAAGGACACTAATCTCCATATGTAAAGATAAGCCAGGAAGGACAATCTGGGTGCTGTATTTGCTCTGGATAATGACCCACAATCTGTAAATAGTTCATCTGTACAATTCGGAATCATTAATTATATTTAAATCATGACTGTTAATATGGATATATAGTAATTTAAAAAAATCTGTTTAATTTGGTTTTTTTTTGAAATACAAATTTGCCTATATAATTTTAAATAATCTGTTCTTTTTTCCTATACTATTTATTTTATTTGTGACTGATAGATTGGAAGCATGACCAATCGGACTGCGCAGGCTGCAATTTTAGATAGTGTCACAAAATCCCATGTAGCCTAGAAACTTGTATTCAATTATCGGGAAATTCTTTTTATCGGGTTACCGGCGAGATCCTGATGCCGGTTAAGAGAGAGAGAGAGTCTGCCTCGCAATTTTACAGAGAAATTGAATTCTAGCTCCTAAGTTGTAGGTAAATGATCTCGAAAAATTGCTTATCATACATAAAATAGCTGTATTGAGAAAGTTTTTCTTCCCGGTTGAAATATAAAACAGGAACCTGCTTGCTATACTGATATTGAGGCCTGATTAAATGGCATCAATTTCCATTTCCTCAGAAATTCGGAAAGGCATTTTGTTAGATAAAATATTGGTAAAAAGCATTAAAAAAATACACAACAGCCCCCCCCCATGTAAAGGCATTGTTAATAGTTGTGGCAGGGAATTAATGACTTTGGTGATAGCATTGTTGATAATGAAAAAAGGGTAAACTTTTATCAGTTTATCTGTTTTGTTTTCGTTCACTGTTAGCGAAATATTATGAAATGATCATTTTAAATAATAATCAAAATTTTAACTAATTTAAAGAAAAAAATAAGCACACACAAATGCTAAAAGACCTATTATTAAAATATTGTTATAATGTTCTTTTCCTCGAAATATTTATTAAAAAACGAATAATTGGCAGCCAAGTATGGTGTAAAGGAGGGTTCCACGGAGCATATAAGTTAAATAAATCTCTAAGAAAAATTTCAAAATCAATTAGCATTTTAGATCCAATTTTTATGCATTTTTTCTTATTAATAATTTTTTCGAAAATATTGCAACATTTACATCTACGTCCTATGTTTCAGTCATTGAATTTCACTTGAACAAGTAGCGCATACACAGTGCTCAGTAAAACCTGGAACTGGTTGATGCTTTATTCAAATTTAAATACAAATCAACCAAAAGTAAACTGATCAATAAATAATAGTGAATATAATATTGGGATTCCTGGGTCTTTTCATATCGCTCGGTCTTCTAGGTAACGTTTTACCTTTCGCGTTCATTTCTTCAGTGAAACAATATTGAGTTGTAGTTTTTTACTGCGCATAGGCTAAACGTTCAGAAAACGTTAATTGTACAGTTAATTACAGTAAGATTCACAAATATATCGGCATTGTCTAATGCTAAATTATTTTGATCTCCAAGACAAACAAAATGATGAGAGTTCATGCCAATAATATTTTCTTTTAAAATTGATCTTCGAAAGTAATATTGAATTTTGAAAGGTTGGATATCTTGAACACCACTTATACTTATAAATTAAATACGTAATTTAAATTGCATTTCCTGATGATAACTTACTGAGAGGAAAATCTAGCCTCGTTACCGTTCATTGTTTTACTGTGAAACCGCAATTCTTGAAAATAAAGTGCTAAAGTTTTTCCTATACATACTTATGATCAGCTACATGTCTAATACTCATTTTTGAAATAAATTTAGTAATTTTCAGAACGAAACAATTAGTGAACCGCAAAAGGGTTAAAAATGCGAAGTTCGATGGAAAGAAACTGAGAAATGGAAGAGAAGTAATAGTGTTTTATTCCCAAGTAATGGTCGTTAGCACTGCACTTTTATCCATATTTAGGTAAGGTGTGATACCATCCCAATTGTATTTTGCTTCTGGAGGCAAAGCATTCAGAGATCAATCGGGCCACATCGTCGTACGTTTGCAAAGTGCTCGTTGAGACAGTGTGAGGAAATCAACTGGAACATGTAAAAATAGTGATAAAACCATATGCAAATTTTACATGCTGCGCCTTTAGAGTCTAATGTTGACGACACACTTGAACAGACAGAAAGAATACATGTAGATCGAGTTCATCCCTATATTTCATCTTACAATTTGCTTCTCAGAGGATACAAAATTTCTGATACTTCTTCTTGTGGATTTCAGTGATTATGTTCCACAAAACAGATGGATCGACTGACAGACAGACTCTAATTACCAAAGTTTTGTAATCGGATTCAGGAAGCCCAAACGGGTTGCTCTACTCAGAATGTTGATGTCGAGTTTTTAATTATTATAATATGCCTTCTTTGTGTATTTTACAGTACGAGAAAAGTAAAAAAGAGATTTAAACTGAGCTCTGTAAACCTTTTTGACTTAACTCTCAATAGAGGAATTTTTTAAAAATTTCAACCAAATATTGCCAAAAACTAAACACTCAGCACCGGCTAAAGCTGTCACTGGAAAAGTTCAAAATATATTTTACCTCATGACCTCACTGCCGTTTTCACCTGGACTTATCCTTCCTCAGGTGACATACATACGAATATCATTGTATTTTTTTTCTTATCCTTACTAGGTAAATCAAGTTTTTGAAACAGCATGGTATAAACAGGTAATAAATACTGCTATTAAGCTAAATTTATGCACATCACATTTGTTGCATCAATAACCCTTCATTCCAGTTGAAGCGGAAAATAAAATGAACCTATGGGTGCCTCCAAAGATCCCCCTCCCACAATGCTATTTGAGCTGTATATTGCATAAATCTTATTACGTCAACAATATAGGGTTCCATTTACTCAAAGTGACTTCCGTTTTTTACATTTGCTGCTCTTGCAGCAAACTCGGTTCCGGAGAGAAGAAGAAAACGAACACAAAAAAGTAAGAATAGTTACAGAATCGCCATGACACTTATTGATCGATTGGCGTTCCCATTAATGTCTGCCTTATTCTGTCACATAAAATACCAGTCCATTTGCACTGAACGTGTAATCATTCTGCCAGAGTGCCAGGGAATCCACCCATAATAGCTGGACTACCTGCCCTCTCTGTTCTGGTGAAGATGAAGTCGGATGCAGCAGGTGACATGCGTTGGTAAGATTTATGGACGAAGAAATCTTCTGATAATGTGGAGGCTGTCAAGGAAATGATGAGACCGGAGTTTTGACTCTTTTGTGATAAATATAGAGTCAAAAGTTGCAAACGGTGGAAGGTACATGATTGAAAATGATGTTACAGAAAGACAAAGTGAGGAAAAGTAATGGATACTTATAAAAGAGGAGATACGATGGGAACTTGAACAGGAGTATTATGATTTATAGAGAATGAGAAAAAATAGTAAATAGTAAATCAGAAATTAAGAAGAGTTAATTAGAAAATATGAAAGGAGGTTGTCTCTTCAGCAGCCGATGGTTTTAAAGGCGTAGGGACTACTTAAACCCGTGACTGTTTTGTTAATCGAAGTTTATAGTAAGTTTTAAGTTTACATAAGTTTTTTTGTAATCTTGTTGTTACCCTTTATCTCTAAAATAAGACATTAGTTATGTTTGTAAATCGTATGTAATTACCGATATAGAGGATCTTCCCATACCAAGTTTTGTGGCGTTTTGGTGTGAATCAATTCTCCTTCCTGAGACCCCAATGAGGAACGTAACCTATGTTAAAATAAAATTAGAACGAAGAAGATAAGAGGTAAGCCCCAAATGGAAAAATATTAATTGGTTATAAAAGGTTTAGTAAAGTTGTAACTTTTTTTTAAAGCACTATTCCTGCTTTGAATTTAATCAAAATTATAGGCGGTTTGAATGAAAACAACTTCGAAAACAAAAAATGCTTCAATTAATTATTAACCATTATTTGACTTATTTCGCTGTAGCTGTATATAACAGAAATCTTATATACACAACATTCAAGTTTCCTTTCATTTAAGGAAACTTCCTTCTTTACTATGTATTCTTGCTAGCTTCTACTAAACTAGGTTCCATGGAGAAAGGAAAACAAAGTAGAATAGTTAGACAATCGCCAAGACACTTATTGATCGATCTGGTTTTCCATTAAAGTCTATATTATTCTGTCACAGGAAATACCAGTCATTTGGTTTCGAACGTAATCATTCCATAAAGTAACAGCGACCCACTCATAATCGTTGAATGCCTTTCTCGTTGATTATGAAGATATTTTCGAAATGAGGGGTTGTCAAGGGATGTAGATGAGACAAGAATTTAGGTCTTTTATGATAACTATGGAGTCGAGAGTTTATTGAGGGAGAAATGTGATTTAAGATGTTACAGAAATATAAAGTGAGGGGAAAGGGATTCTACGCAAGGTGAGAAATGATATAGGAAATGAACAGAAGTATGTACTTATTATGCTTATTGATCCAGTAACAGGAAAATTTGAAATTGAATAATCCCTAACGAATAAAGATAAAACGATGACTTTACGCGGAAAGGACAAAAATGAAGCTGGGATTTTTTCAAGAGACAAAAAAGTTATTTGTTGTATGGTTTACAATCGAAACCATTAACATAAATTCCAATTTTTTCTGTGCAATGACATCATTTTTTATATTAATATGTTACGATTTTAAAATTTTTTCTTGACTTTAGATTCTTTGGAAATAAGTAAATTGATTCCATGAATATTATTAGACTAAGTAATACTCTGTGACATTTTAGTGACATGTCTGTTTTACTTTTGAAGGAAAATCCGAAAAACCTCCTAAGAGTCGGAGCAGCCAGTGTCCAGCTTCTATATATACACGTTCAGCGTTTGCTATCATGCAAGCGCGTGCCACCTAGATACAATATGAGAGGACCAAGCAGGTGATAATCGCTTAGAGCTAAGTCTGGGTTGTAAGGTATATTTTAAAAAAGTTATCACCTAAATCTTCAATCTTCTCCCTGGTTAATCGAGCTGTACGTGGCCTGACACTGCCGTAATGGAACAAGATTCTCGAGTCAGTAGGCATGGACATTTTCTGATTTACATTCCAAAGCTTCTGACAGAATGTTAGAGTAGAAGGTATTAGTCAAAATTTTATCTCCTTTCAGGAAATAAGGAGCAAAACTCCTGTTTGAAAATCCTGCCATCATTCATCTCCTCAGACTATAATCTGGGAGAACAATTGCCATTTTGAAATGGCAGCTGCATGTTTACAACTGTTATTTTATAAATTCGGAAATGAACAGCATACAGTTGATTGAGCTGCCACCTGTCTCTACTATTTCGAAACAATTTCTTTCTGTTTCCGAATTGTCATATCGGTTTGTAAACAACTTACTGACTTATCCCTCGAAAAATTATTCTCATATAAAATTAATAGCTATAACGCGTTAGAGATTAAACTAATATGTTCGGAAACCATTACATTGAAAACCTTATGAAAAACTGCATCGATCATTCACGGCCTAATGAAGTCAATTTAATGCAGATGAAAGGTATCATCCTAAATTTGAAAAGAGTACTTTCGCTTGCTGGCTGAATGGATCAGTGGAAATAAAATACTTCTTACTTTCTTTGCTGACATTCATAAGACTCAAAAGTCGTTATCAAAAACGAAGCATATAAGAAAAAATAACGTACATCTTTGTTGAATTTTGGTCTCTGGAGCATCGTTAAGGTTCTTAGAATTTTTCCTTTAAAGGTCTCTTTAAAGAAATTGCTAAGGCAGGAAAAAGTTTTAAAAGCTTCGAAAAATAAATGATTCACAAATACCTTTATTTTAGAAGAATAATTGGATCTAGAATTACCACAGAACTTGGTAAGTTTTGCTGATGAATAAAGTTATTTTATCCTTAGACCATATAAATAAAGATAAACAATTTTCTTGTTATTCTTAATATATTTGTTGACAGAGGAAAATTAAACGAATTAAATACCAAAGTATCTTGTAAATGGACTTAATCAATAATTCAATATTTGATTGATAATCGTATCTAGTTTCCATTTTTGACTGTGCGTTCTCAAACTAACGTTCCAGTAAATGACTTTTGTAAGGAAATTAATCTTATGTCATTCCATGGACATCATAATGAATTTGTTGATTGATCGAGGTATTGAATAAGTACAGTTTTAAAAATACACTTTGGTGCACCAATAGTAGAGTTAATTTGATTTTAACTTTCTCCGTTTCGTCTTTAATTTATACCACTTTGTAAATATTATGGAAATTGAAATCAATTTTTCTCAAATCCGCTATCAGATGGCGCCATTAGTATGAAATAAAAAACTTAATTAACCTACCTCGATTAATTAAGTTCTGAAATAGATAATTAAGCTTTGAAAATATTAAAATAGTATATTGAGAGACCACATGAATGTATGAAATTTCAAAACCCCAGCACATCAGGGGTAAGTGAAAAATGGATTACAAAATTTTATCTTACGAAACTTAAGCAAGACAAGTTACATAAAACTGTATAAAAAGGATGCTTATTCAGGGCTTTATATAGCAAAAGTTTGCATATAGCTGTGAAAATAAGAAATGCCACTAAGAATAGTGATGAAAGTATCTTTAGTTCATATGACTGTAAGAAGATTTTGAGATTTAATGGGTTTGTAGCATGATTTTTTGATATTCGAAATCTATAAACAGTTCAGCTTTGATAATATTAAATATTATTTTAGCTGCAGGAGGTCTAATTTGGAATGACCTAGTCATACTGAATTGTATTTAGATGACGAGGAAGACATAAACCGGCAATCCGCTGTCTAAATCAACAGCATACCGAAGGAGGGGCAAGACCTGTAAACGAAGCCATTGAAAAAATCAATATAAAAATACATCGTAAGTGGTCTTAAGCTGTATTAAAGAATGATGGAAATTATTTTGCAGTAAATAATGATGGAAAACATTTCATATTAATTAATGATGGTAAATAACTGACAGAAATAATGATAGGAGATTTTTGGTATTAATTAATAATGGAAAAAAATTTCAGATCCCCAAATGAAATGACTCTTTATTTAATCCTCTATCTGTAGAAGAAAATCAGATCTTCAGTTTTTTTCTAAAGCCATCATAATCTGAAATTAGAGTTATGAAGCCATCATTTTGTTGTTACCCAAAAGCAAAATTTTGATAAATTGAAAATTCTTGAAAATTTGGTTTTTATTGTTTATATATTTCATTATAAAATGCGTTTTGTCACATATAATTTAAAACCCCATCAAAGCTTAAATATTTGTGAGTTTGAAGTTTTTTAATTTAGTCATATATAAAATAGTTCAATGTTCTTCATAGCAAGAAAAAAGTCATTTCTTAAATAAGTTCTTAAATTGAAATTAGTCAATAGTATAGAATGGATCCATAACAAGTGATATAAAGGCAGAATATTGTATATAACATACACTGTTTTAAGAGTAGATTGAGTATACAGGTGTTTAAAAGGTAGTTTACAAACTTTAGCTGCATGTCGTTTGTCGACTATGACGAACAGGATTTAGGTAGAAGCTGGTCCAAAATGAAATCGCCTGGAGCTTCTGCAATCTTAACAAGATAGAAAAAGTGATTGATGGTGTTACCATGACTTTTATTAAAAAAATGACGGGAGGCTGCTTTTCAAAGAGCCGCTGATGTTAAAAGCGTAGGACTACTTTACCTGCGTGACACTCTTTTGTTTCTCGTAAATTCTAATGTTTAAGTAAGTTTTTTTTGTAACTTCTGTTGTTACCCTTTATTTCTAAAATAAGCATTAGTTAGTTTGTAACATATGTAATTACGAGATATAGAGGATCTCCCATACCAAGTAATGGCGTTTGCATGTGAATCAATTCTCCTGAGACCCAATGGGAGGAACGTAGTCCTAGTTAAAAACAAACTTAATTCTGCATAATAGGTAAATTCATGGTTAATCAAAGAGGATGCTCGAAATTCCTTTCATCCGCAAAGAAAGCTTCACAAGGTCGACTGATGGATTTTAGGTTATGCTTAAATTCTGCAGTTTAGTCATAGGACGTGCCACCGCTTTTAGGATCTTGGCGACGAGGTCGATGTTACGCTGCATCGTATGCTATGAACTTCATGTATTCCCATAAAAAGTTCTTGTGGAAGAAGGCTGGCATGTTACGCTGCATCGTATGCTATGAACTTATGTATTCCCATAAAAAGTTCATGAAGAAGGCTGGCATGTTGCATCGTGATGCTATGAACTTCATGTATTCCATAAATCTTAGATTGGCATGTTACGCGCATCGTGCTATGAACTTCCATGTATTCTCCATAAAAGTTCTGTGGAAGAAGGCTGGTATGTTACGCTGTGACTCGTAGTATGAACTTCTGTATTCCCATAAAACTTGTGGAAGAAATAGGTGGCATGTTACGCTGATCGTATGCTATGAACTCATGTATTCATAAAAGTTCTTGTGGAAAAGGCTATTGCTCCAATATCCTGCGAATATCGCCTTCTGGCGGTTTCTATCCCTCGTGTTTAAGGACATAAATTCTATTCATGCGACTGGAAAGACAAGCATATAGTTCGTAAACAACCTTCTTGGGAATCTGCTAAATTGTAGATATATTAATTGTTTCTTTCGAATGGAAACAAGTTGCCAATGTATTTAATTTTAATAAAATCATAATAGAAAAACAAACGATTTCATGTGTTTGCTTATAATCAACATACTGCTCAATTTATTAAAAAGATACTAATCAACGGAAGAGTTGACTACAAACAAATCCGGCCAGACGAAAAATTTTTGCAAAGGTTTTACGTGCAACAAGGCAACATCTGACAGAAAGCAGAAAGAAAGGAAAAACGCAGTGTAAAGTTTTTTAAAACTGCATCTTATCGGATCCGCTTTATAACTGCAGAGAGAGATGAAACAACTAAATCCGATATACCAAAGACTTGCGGAGCCTCAAAGGAACTCCAGGCGAAGAGATGAAAATCAAACTGAAAGGGGAAACAAACTTAGGGGGAAAAGTTTGTCTGTTTCTGAACTGCTTTTGGATGATGAACGATAGCAACAGTAACGTCTGTGCGCCCGTGTCTGATTTCGCTCTCTGAATATTATATATAAGTGCTTTTTCTGAGTTTCAATTGATGCTAATGCTAATAAAATCTTATGAAGCCTAACATATGGGAAGCGTCCGAATTTTGCCTATCATACAAAAAAAAGCAGATCGGTATTATTTTTATTAATATATAGTAAGAAATTATCTTTTTTACTTTTTATATTTTCAGAACGAATTAAACAAACTTCAATAAAAAAATCTGGATATAAATAGATGAAGTGTTAACGAACAATCGGAGTAATTAATATTCTTTACAGGCTTGTTCGTTTACCGGTCATTCATTGTAGCCCGCTTTCATTCTGGGGTATTATTTGTAGAGGATTTTGTGTTCTTTTTGCTGAAAGTCGATCCGATGCTTTTCAGAAAGTCATTGTATTCAACAGCTTAAAAAAAGAAACAAATCAAAGAATACCTAATAACTTGCGTAAAGGAAGAGGGAATACAGGTGATTTTACTAACCTAGCAACTTTAACTGAAATAACTCTTGAGTCGTTGCAGATGGCACTACAAAGATTTTTTTTTTGAAAAAGAATGCTGAAAAGGATTTTAATGGCGATGTTTTCAAAGTGAGAATCGTCAGAGGATGAATGTCAATACCCACCTGGCCCTACATGCTACATATGTTCAAGAGATTTCTTTTAATGCTACAAATGAGTCAGAGGACCTTTTGGTGTAATAAGGTCTGTCGGTTCTTCATGCCACCAAATCTTTGATATGACCTCAAGAAAGAAATCAAGTGGATTCAGATCTGGTGAATAGAGGTACAATTAATGCACCAGGGATTGCTCAGACGGCTTAGGTCTGCTTTTCTGAATGTTGTCGAGACTTCCGTAGCAATAGGTGGCATTTTCTCTAATAAATACCAATTTTTAACAATAAATGAACGATCTTCGGTTGAATTATAAACTTGGGAGGGTTTTCAAAATGTTGGTGAACTTGATACGAAACGAATTCTTTACGCCATCTGCCTCTTAAGCATTCATGCGGGTCACCATCTAGTGACACTCTGAGAAGTTATTTCAAGTAAAGTCGTAGGTTAATTAAAAGTCACCTGCACATGCTTTACATATTTCATACTAAGAGATGAGTTGCTGAATTTTATTTTACTATTCCATGCGAGGAGTGAGAGTTCGGATATTTTGGAGTAAACTGATACCTTTTCTTCTTCTGTAATAGGAAATCTCCTACACAATTTCGGTGAGAAATTGCTTATCTTGACGTTCGAAGGATATATTTTGAGCGCATGAAGCACTACATAATGTAATAAAGAAAAATAGCTTTTCCATTTGTTAGGGTCTGCTAAATGAAGCATACAAGCTATCCACACATTATTTAAATCGCTTTTCTTTAGAATTGGAATCGAACGAAAACAGAAAAGAACTTCAACGAACACAGGGATATTTTAATAGCTAGTGTGTCACTAAAACTTTTTTTCTTAACTTTTTTTGATGATTTTTCATTCTTGTCCTCTATATTATCTTATATCGTTACAAAGCTATAATCGTTGTTTCCTGATATGCGAATCTTGAAGCGACAACATAAACAAATTTTGGCGACAGAGTTGTGGACAAAAGGAAATTCTCTGTAAAGACCTTGAACTGTACACTATTTCTACTGGTTCATGAACTTAGAGATTGCGCTCAATCGCAACGTAATGAGCTCACCTCCTGTTGAAAAGTATAAAGCAAGCTCGCTCAGCTAGAGTCTTTGTTTCGCCTCTCTCTCTACTATGATTGGATCGGCATCACCCTCACTCTTTCTCTGCTGTAAAGTGCTGGAAGTCTCCTGCTGATTGACACTTGTCTATTCTTTATATGATGCTGTCAGATTCTTTCTCCCTCTTCAATGGTCACAACGTCATCAGGTCAATCATCTAAAGCCTAGCTCAGCGCAGACCATGCCGGATGCATATGCCCTGTAGGGCTAAGGCCCAAACAAGCCATCTCCTAGTAATAAGAAGGAATTGATTTTGAGAAAGACAGTGAAGCTGGAGAGCTGAAAGACATTCCCTCTATTCTGAAAGTGCTGTGTTGGATTATTGGTAACTTGTTGTAATTTTTAGAAGTGCTGTTTAATTCTGTCCTACGTTCTTAGCTAGGAATGTTTGTAAAATAAAGAGCTTTATCTTTTATCCTGCTTGTTGACCGTATACACGTTCCACAAGTCGATTTTGTCACAATATACTGTTTCTTATTTTTCTTAGATTCTTATGTTATGTTTTTTGATGTGGTTACACTATTATCCTCTTCTATTTTCATGGAAAAATTAAAGAAGGTGATAAAAAAACTGTTGTCATGATGTTAGATTTATTCTCAAGAATTATCCGACTTAATAAAAAAAAAATCATCATCAATTCTGTGAAAAATATTAGCGAATGTATTACATTATTTATGCGTTCTGGACCACCAAACACACGAGTGTCCAAGATACAGATCACCCCTGAGTTTTAAGCAAATATAAATTTAATGAGCGAGAATCTTTTGTTAGAAGATTGTTGGAAAAAAGAAACGACTGATACCTATTATGTTATTATTACTCAGAAATTTAGGTTGCTTGTATAATTCATACCCTTTATCTTACATCTCAAAATTCAGAGAATTAAGCATCTTAAGAGAAATAACATAAAAAAACATGATAAACGAAATTTCTTTTATTCAGCATAGCGGTAGAGATATATAGAGAAATTATATTAGATTCACAATAGAGGAATAGTTTTTAAATAACTCATGCGATAGTATAAAAAATCTATGCATAATATCTAAGGACGCTTTAAAAATGCAATATCTTTAAAACACTGGAACATTTAAAAAAAGCGATATAAGTAATTAAGTCTTATATTACAAATGTCCTTCTCAACATGTTAAAATCAGATTTCAAACATTTTATAAATATTTTATGTCAAACACGCTCAAAATCTAATCAATTTTTTAACACATAGGGTACTAAAAATACACTAATTAGAAATTGCATAAAACTGCACCACATCAATTTCATTAAATCACCTTAATAGAATGAGTCTAGTTCAAGAATGAACACGAAGTAGAGTCATATTATCACGATTGGAAATTTCAAAGACTTTAAACTGCATTCACAATCAATTTATGCTTAAGCAATACTTACTATAATGAGTCTAATGTCAAAACGAACATCAAGAATCACTAGTCATATATTAGATTCTACGGATAATTTTAGTTCACAAACTAATTAAAGTCCATTGAGCCACAATACACTTATTTAAGTAATCATGTTAGAATGAGATTATTTCTCCAAGAACGTAATCATTAAAGCTTATCAAAGTCAGTTGTCAGATCTACGATAACTTTTTTGTTGGTGCCACAAACTAGTTAAACATCATTGCACACCAAGGTTTAGTTTAGCCAATCACTTTAATTGATGAGTCATTTCTCCAAGAACGAACGCCAAAAGACAGTCACCAAGTCAATCAGATCTCACGGATAATTTGTGCCACAAATTAAACACTTATCTGGGTCATTATTTAAGAATCACCTCTTTAATATAATGAAGTTATTGCTCAAAGAACGAACACCATACCAACCAGCATTGGTCATGTCTACGGATAATTTTTTCCACAAACTTAAACACTTGAGCCACAACTCTAATAAATCAGCCTAGAATGGTTGAGTTGTTTGATTAATGATAGTATTGTTACAACCAGAGCTCACAATCGGGCCTCTGTTAAGAATTTAATTCCTAATTGCAAATGAAAGCTCATTTCTTCAAGCACAGTCATTAATATTCACGAGCGAACAGTATCACAATCGGCCTCTATTTGGCAATCACTCATTGTCACGCTTCAAAGAATGTCGATCAAAATTATAACATTAAATATTATTCACGGAGGTTTCTAGCCTAGACATTAATCACTTATTTACACCACTTATTGTATTTTCAGTTAACGAATATACCAAAGAGTCATCATTGAGTCGATCACGGATAATTGTGTTTCACAAACCATTAAGGTGATTCTTAAATAAAATTGACAGAATGCAGCAAGGTTTAACAGTTTGCAAAACAAAAATTCATCCGTGAGATCTGATAATGACTGGTGATGGCTTTGGTGTTCGTTCTTGGAGCAATGAACTCATTATATTAAAGGTGATTCTTAAATAAATTGATTGTGAATGCAGTGTTTAATAGTTTCAGAAACACAATTATCCTCGTGAGACTTGATAATGACTGGTGATGGCTTTGGTGTTCGTTCTGGAGAAAATGAACTCATTCTATTACAGATTCTTTAAATAAATTGATTGTGAATGCAGTATTTAATAGTTTTGTGAAACAAAATTATCCGTGAGATCTGATAATGACTAGTGATGGCTTTTGGTGTTCGTTCTTTTGGAGCATTGAACTCATTATATTAAAGGTGACGGTAAAATAAATTGATTGTGAATGCAGTGTTTGAAGAAGTTTGTGAAACAAAAATTATCTGCTGTGAGATCTGATAATGACTGGTGATGGCTTTTATGTTCGTTCTTGGAGAAATGAACTCATTCTCTATTAAGGGTCATTCTTAAATAAATTGATTGTGAATGCAGTGTTTAATAGTTTGTGAAACAAAAAAATTATCTCGTGAGATCTGATAATGACTGGTGATGGCTTTTGGTGTTCGTTCTTGGAGAAATGAAATTATTCTATTATGGGTGATCTTAAATAAAATTGATTGTGAATGCAGTGTTTAATAGTTTGTGAAACAAAAAATTATCCCGTGAGATCTGATACCATCGGTGATGCTTTTGGTGTTCGTTCTGGAGTATAATGAACCATTATATATTAAAGGTGATTCTAAATAAATTGATTTCAGAATGCAGTGTTAATAGTTCAGAAACACAATTATCCGTGAGATCTGATAATGACTGGTGATGCCTTTGGCGTTCGTTCTTGAGAGAAATGAAATCATTCCTTCTATTAAGGGTGATTCTTAAATAAAATTGATTGTGAAATGGTGCGTTTTAATAGTTTGTGAAAACAAAATATCCGCAGAGATCTGATAATGACTGGTGATGGCTTTGGTGTTCGTTCTGGAGAAATGAACTCATTCTATTAAGGGTGACTTAAATAAATTACCAGAATGCAGTATTTAATAGTTTGTGAAACAAAAATTATCCGTGAGATCTAATAATGACTAGTGATTGCTTTGGTGTTCGTTCTTGGAGCATTGAACCTATTATATTAAAGGTGATTCTAAATAAATTGATTGTGAATGCAGTGTTTACTAGTTTAGAAACACAATTATCCGTGAGATCTGATAATGATCATGATGTATTTCGGTGTTCGTTCTTGGAGCAATGAACTCATTCTATTAAGGCGTGGGTGATTCTAACAAATTGATTGTGAATGCAGTGTTTGGTAGTTTGACAATTTCTAGTGTATTTTATGTATATGTGTGTTAAAAAATTATTATTTTAGCGTGTTTACATAAAATATTTACATCTAAAATGTTTGGAAATCTGATTCTAAACAATGTAATTCGAAAGGACATTTAAATATAAGAGACTTCTAAAAATAATATATCCAGCTTTTTTTAAATGCGTTTCCAGTGTTTTAAAGATTGGCATTTTAAGCAGTCCTGGCTAGATATTTTATGCATAGATTTTTTATAACATCGCTTTAGTTATTTAAAACTATATTCTTATTGTAGTCTAAATATAAAATTCTCTATATTATCTCACCCGCTGTGCTGAATAAAAGAAATTTTGATTTATCATGTTTTTGCGCTTATTTCTCTTAGATAAGCTTAATTCTCTGAATTTTGAGATAAGATAAAGGTATGAATTATACAACCTAAGATTTCTAGGTAATAATAACATAATAGGTATACAGTCAAGTTTCTTTTATTCAACAATCTTCTAACAAAAGATTCTGCTCATTAAATTTATAATATTTGCTTTCTTAAACCCAGGGTGATCTGCATCTTGGACACTCGTGTGTTGGTGGTCACAGACGCATAAAATAATGTAAATACATTCGCTAATATTTTTCACGAATTGATGAGTGATTTTTTTTGTGTGTCCGGATAATTCTTGAGATAAATCTCTTAAATACATCATGACAACAGTTTTCTTGTCTTCTTTACTCTTTTCCATGAAAATAAGAAGGGATAATGATGTAACCACATCAAAAACACATAACATAAGAATCTAAGAAAATAAGAAACAGTATAATGTGACACAAAATCGGACTTGTGGGTATACGTGTATGCAGTCCAACAAGCAGGATTAAAAGATAAAGCCTCTTTATTTTACAAACATTCTAAGTTAAGAAACGTAGGTCAAGAATTAAACAGCACTTCTAAAAATCACAACAGAGATTACCAATAAATCTCAACACAGCACTTTCTAGAATAGAGGGAATGTCTTTTCAGCCTCCAGCGTTCAATGTCTACCAAAATCCAATTCCTTCTTCTTTATTTATTAGAGATGGTTGTTGGAGCGCCCAGCCCCCCCCCCCCCCCCCGGGGCTTATGCCCGATCCCGGCAGAAGTCTTGCGCTGGCTGAGCTTTATGATGATTGTCCTGAATTGGATGCTGACCAGTGAAGAAGTGAGAAAAGAATCTTGGCAGCATCATATAAAAGATAGACAGTGGAACCAATCAGCAGGAGACTTCCTACACTTTACAGCAGAGAAGAGGTGAGGTGACCAGCTGATCTTAAATCATAGTAGAGAGAGGAGAGGCGAGAACAAAAGACTCTAGCTTGAGAGCTTGCTTTTTATACTTTTTTCAACAGGAGAGGTGACGTCATTACAGTGATTGACGCAACTTAGAAAGTTCATGAAGCCAGTAGAAATAGGTGTACAGTTCCATGTCTTTACAGAAATTTCCTTTTGTCTTCAACTCTGTCGCCAAATTTGTTGCCAAGCTTTGTCGCCAAGATTAGCATATCAGGGAAACAACGTTATAGCTTTGCAACGATATAAGATAACAGGACCAAAGAATAAAATCATCAAAAGAATTAAGAAAAAGTTTTAGTGACACACTCAGCTATTTAAAAATATCCCTTGTTGTTCGTTGAAGTTCTTCTGTTTTCGTCTGATTCCACCTTAAAGAAAAGATTTAAATAATGGATATTTGTATGTTTTACTTAGCAAAACTTAACGAAATGGAAAAAAGCTATTTTTCTTATTACATTTCTCTAGTAATGTGCTCATAGGCTCCAAAATATATCCTTCGAACTCAAGAAGTAAGCAATTCCTACCGAAATTGTGTAGAGATTTCCATTACAGAAGAAGAAAAAAGGTATCGGATTTATCTTAAAAAATATCCGAACTCACTCCTCGCTGACAATAAAGTAATCAAAATTCAGCAACTCATCTCTAGTAT
This sequence comes from Araneus ventricosus, assembly GCA_013235015.1. Lineage (NCBI taxonomy): Eukaryota > Metazoa > Arthropoda > Arachnida > Araneae > Araneidae > Araneus > Araneus ventricosus. The sequence continues at coordinate 22,157 of BGPR01011839.1, forward strand.
GAAATATGTAAGCATGTACGGGGTGACTTTTAATCAACCTACAACTTTTAACTGAAATAACTCTCTCAGAGTGTCACTAGATGGTGCCCCGCATGAATGCAGAGGCAGATGGCGTAAAAGGAATCTGTTTCAGTATCAGTTCCACGCCATTTTGAAAAATTGCCTCCCAAAGTGTATATTCAACCGAAGATCGTTCATTTATTGTTAAAAAATTGGTATTTATGTAGAGAAAATGCCACACTATTGCTACGGAAGTCGTCTGTAACATTCAGAAACCGACTCAAGCCGTCTAGAGCAATCCTGGTGCATTATATTGTCCTCCTGAGTTCAATTAGATCTGGAATCCATATGATTTCTTTCTTTGGGGTCATATCAAAGATTTGGTGTACAGGAATAGCTTTCGATTAGACTTTATTAGCCCTAAAAGGTCCATATAACTGACCTATTTGTAAGCATTAAAAGAAAATCTCTTGAACTTGTAACTGACAAATTTGTGACTAGGTTGGGCTATTGCATCACCTCTGACGATTCTCACTTGAAAACATTCTGCATTAAAAATCCTTTTCAACGTTCTTTCAAAAAAAAATGTTTGTAGTGCCATCTGCAACGACTAAGAGTTATTTTAGCAAAGTTGTAGGTTAATTAAAATCACCCTGTATTCCACTCTTCCTGCAGTTATTAGGTATTCTTTGATTTGTTTCTTTTTTGTTGTTGAACAATGCTTTGGCTGAAAAGCATCGGATCGACTTCAAGCAAAAAACATTACAAGATACTCCTACAAGTAATGCTCCAGAATGAAAGGGTTACAATGTGACGACTGCAAACGAACACAACCCGTTTAAAGAATATTAATTACTCGAATTGTTCGTTAACCTGTCATCTATTTATTATAGATTTTTTATTGAAGTTTGTTTAATCTGTTCTGAAAAATATAAAAAAGTAAAAAAAGATAATTTCTTTACCATATATTAATAAAATAATACCGATCTGCTTTTTTGTATATGATGAGCAAAATTCGACGCTCTATATGTTAGCTTCATAAGATTTTATTAGCATTACATCAATTAGAAAACTCAGAAAAGCACTTATATATAATATTCAGAGAACAGAAATCAACCATGAGCGCATGTAATGCGATTACGTAGTCTGCTATCAGGATTTATTCCAAAACAGTTCAGAAACAGACAAACTTTCCCCTCTGAATTTCGTTTCCTTTCGGTTTTGATTTTCATCTCTTCGCCTGGAGAGTTCGCTGAGGCTCCCGGCAAGTCTTTGGTATATCAATTTAGTCTGTTCATCTCTCCTGCGCAGTTATAAACGGATTCGATAAGATGCAGTTTTAAAAACTTTACACACTTGCGTTTTTCCCTTTCTTTCTGCACTTTTTCTGTCAGATGTTCCTTGTTTGAACGTAAAACCTTTTGCAAAAATTTTCGTCGTCGGATTTGTTTGTAATCCAAACTCTTCGTTGATTGGTATCTTTTAATAAATTGAACGGTATGTTGATTATAAGCAAAACATGAAATCGTTTGTTTTTCTATTATGATTTTATTGACAAATTAAATACATTCAACCTTTGTTTCCATTCTGAAAGAAACAATTAATATATTCTAGCAATTTAACTGTACCCGGATTCCCAAAAGGTTGTTTACGAACTATATGCTTGTCTTTCAGATCGCATGAATAGGAATTTATGTCCTTAAACACGAGGTGAAACCGCCAGAAGGCGATATTCGCAGGAGTATTGGAGAGCAGCCAGCCTTCTTCCACAAGAACTTTTTATGGGAATACATGAAGTTCATAGCATACGATGCAGCGTAACATGCCAGCCTTCTTCCACAAGAACTTTTTATGGGAATACATGAAGTTCATAGCATACGATGCAGCGTAACATGCCAGCCTTCTTCCACAAGAACTTTTTATGGGAATACATGAAGTTCATGGCATACGATGCAGCGTAACATGCCAGCCTTCTTCCACAAGAACTCTTTTATGGGGAATGCCATGAAGTTCATAGCATACGATGGTGCTGCAACATGCCAGCCTTCTTCTACAAGAACTTTTTATGGGAATACATGAAGTTAATAGCATACGATGCAGCGTAACATGCCAGCCTTCTTCCACAAAGAAGAACTTTATGGGAATACGAAGTTCATAGCATACGATGCAGCGTAACATCGACTGTCGCCAAGATCATAAAGCGGTGGCACGTGTCCATGACTAAGCTCGCCAAATTTAAGCATAACCTAAAATCCATCAGTCGACTTTGCAGAAGCTTTCTTTAAAGTGATGAAAAGGAATTGAGCATCCTCTTGATGTAAACTAAGAATTTTACCATTATGCAGAATTAAGTTTGTTTTAATGTAGACTACGTTCCTCCCATTGGGGTCTCAGGAAATTGATTCACATGCCAAACGCCAAATACATTATTTGCATGGGAGATCTCTATATCTCAATTACATATGTTACAAACATAACTAATGTCTTATTTTTAGAAATAAAAGGGTAACAACAGAAGTTACAAAAAAAAAACTTACTTTAAACTTAAGAATTTACGAGAAACAAAAGAGTAATACGCGAGTAAAAGTAGTCCTTACGCTTTTAACATCAGCGGCTTTTGAAAAGACAGCCTCCCTGTCATTTTTTTTTAATAAAAGTCATGGTAACACCACAATCGACTTTTTTTTTCATCTTGTTAAGATTGCAGCCCCAGAGCGATTTTACTTTTTGGATTGACACAGCTTCCTCACCTAAATCCTGTTCGTTTGCGTCTGACAAAACGCATTATGCAGCTAAAGTTTGTAACCAATTTTGAAACACCCTGTATACCTCAATCATACTCTTAACAGTGTATGTTATATCAATATATGTCTGCCCAGTATCACTTGTTAAGGATCCATTCTATACTATTGACTCAATTTTCACTAAGGAACTTATTTAAGAAATGAATTTTTTTCTTGCTATAAAGAACATTGAACTATTTTATATATGGACTAAATTAAAACATTCTCAAACTCACAAATATTTAAGCTTTAGTGGGTTTAAATTATATGTGACAAAACGCATTTTATATAATGAAATATATAAATAAATAAAAACCAAATTTTCAAGAATTTTCACTTGACAAAATTTTTTGTTAGTTGGGTAAATAAAATAAAAATATGCTTCATAACTTACCTTTCAGATTATGATGGGTTTAGAAAAAAACTAAAGATCTGATTTTCACAGATAAGAGGATTAAATAAAGAGTCATTTCATTTGGGACTTGGAAATTTTTTCCATTATTAATTAATACCAAAAAATCTCCTACCATTATTTCGCTATTTGGTCATCATTAATTAATATGAAAATGTTTTCCATCATTATTTAATAAAAAATAATTTCCATCATTCTTGCAATGTTTGAAAGCTTAAAGACCACTCTCACACGATGTATTTTTATATTGATTTTTTCAATGAGCTTCGTTTACAGGTCTTGCCCCTCCTTCCGGTATGCTGTTGATTTAGACAGCGGATTGCCGGTTTAGATGTCTTCCTCGTCATCTAAATACAATTCAGTATGACTAGGTCCATTCCAAATTAGACCTCCTGCAGCTTAAAAATAATATTTAATATTATCAAACTGAACTGTTTATAGATTTCGAATATCAAAAAATCATGTGCAAACCCATTAAATCTCAAAATCTTCTTACAGTCATATGAACTAAAGATACTTTCATCACTATTCTTAGTGGCATTTCTTATTTTCACAGCTATAGTGCAAACTTTTGCTATATAAAAGCCCTGAATAAGCATCCTTTTTATACAGTTTTATGTAACTTGTCTTGCTTCAAGTTTCGTAAGATAAAATTTTGTAATCCATTTTTCACTTACTTCCTGATGTGCTGGGGTTTTGAAATTTCATACATTCATGTGGTCTCTCAATATACTATTTTAATATTTTCAAAGCTTAATTATCTATTTCAGAACTTAATTAATCGAGTGAGTTAATTAAGTTTTTATTTCATACTAATGGCGCCATCTGATAACGGATTTGAGAAAAAAATTGATTTCAATATTCCATAATATTTACAAAAGTGAATTATAAATTAAAGACGAAACAGGAGAAAGTTAAAATACAAATTAACTCTACTAATGGTGCACCAACAAAAGTGTATTTTTAAAAACTGTACTTATTCAATACCTCGATCAATCAACAAATTCATTATGATGTCCAAGTGGAATGACATAAGATTAATTTCCTTACAAAAGTCATTTACTGGAACGTTAGTTTGAGAACGCACAGTCAAAATGGAAACTAGATACGATTATCAATCAAATATTGAATTATTGATTAAGTCCATTTACGAAGATACTTTGGTATTTAATTCGTTTAATTTTCCTCTGTCAACAAATATATTAAGAATAACAAGAAAATTGTTTATCTTTATTTATATGGTCTAAGGATAAAATAACTTTATTCATCAGCAAAACTTACCAAGTTCTGTGGTAATTCTAGATCCAATTATTCTTCTAAAGTAAAAGGTATTTGTGAATCATTTATTTTTCGAAGCACTTTTAAAACTTTTTTCCTGCACTTAGCAATTTCTTTAAAGAGACCTTTAAAGGAAAAATTCTAAAGAACCTTAACGATGCTCCAGAGACCAAAATTCAACAAAGATGTACGTTATTTTTTCTTATATGCTTCGTTTTAGATAACGACTTTTGAGTCTTATGAATGTCAGCAAAGAAAGTAAGTTATATTTATTTCCACTGATCCATTCCAGCCAGCAAGCAAAGTACTCTTTTCAAATTTAGGATGATACCTTTCATCTGCATTAAATTGACTTCATTAGGCCGTGAATGATCATGCAGTTTTTCATGAGTTTTTCAATGTGTAAGTAGTTTCCGAACATATTAGTTTAATCTCTAACGCGTTATAGCTATTAATTTTATATGAGAATAATTTTTCGAGGATAAGTCAGTAAGTTCGTTACAAACCGATATGACAATTCGGAAACAGGAAGAAATTGTTTCGAAATAGTGAAACAGGTGGCAGCTCAATCCAACTGTATGCTGTTCATTTCGAATTTATAAAATAACAGTTGTAAACATGCGCAGCTGCCATTCAAAATGGCAATTGTTCTCCAGGAGTGTAGTCTAGGAGATGAATGATGGCAGAGTTTTCGGATTTTCAAGGAGTTTTGCTCCCTTATTTCCTGAAAGGAGATAAAATTTTGACTAATACCTTCTACTCTAACATTCTGTCGAAGCTTTGGAATGTAAATCAAAGAAAATGTCCATGCCTACTGACTCGAGAAATCTTGTTCCATTACGGCAGTGTCAGGCCACGTACAGCTCGATTAACCAGGGAGGAAATTGAAGATTTTAGGTGATAACTTTTTAAAAATATACCTTACAACCCAGACTTAGCTCTAAGCGATTATCACCTGCTTGGTCCTCTCATATTGTATCTGGGTGGCACGCGCTTCGCAACTGATGCAAACGCTGAACGTGAAGTATATAAGAAGCTGAGACAGCTGCTCAAACACTCTTAGGAGGTTTTTCCGATTTTCCTTCAAGTAAAACAGACATGTCACTAAAATGTCACAGAAGTATTACTAAATAGTCTAATAATATATTCATGAATCAATTTTACTTATTTCCAAAGAATCTAAAGTCAAGAAAAAAATTTTAAAATCGTAACATATTAATATAAAAATGATGTCATTTGCACAGAAAAATTGGAATTTATGTTAATGGTTTCGATTGTAAACCATGCAACAAATAACTTTTTGTCTCTTGACAAAAATCCCAGCTTCATTTTTGTCCTTTCCGCGTAAAAGTCATCGTTTTATCTTTATTCGTTAGGGAATTATTCAATTTCAAATTTTCCTGTTACTGGATCAATAAGCATAATAAGTACATACTTCTGTTCATTTCCTATATCATTTCTCACCTTGCGTAAGAATCCCTTATTACTTTCCCCTCACTTTATATTTCTGTAACATCTTAAATCACATTTCTCCCTCCAATAAAACTCTCGACTCCATAGTTATCATAAAAAGACCTAAATTCTTGTCTCATCTACATCCCTTTGACAACCCCCTCATTTCCGAAAATATCTTCATAATCCAGCACGAGAACAGGCATTCAACGATTATGGAGTGGGTCGCTGTTACTTTAGTGGAATGATTACACGTTCCGAAACCAAATGACTGGTATTTCCTGTGACAGAATAATATAGACTTTAATGGAAAACCGAATCGATCAATAAGTGTCTTGGCGATTGTCTAACTATTCTACTTTGTTTTTTCCTTTCTCCATGGAACCTAGTTTAGTAGAAGCTAGCAAGAATACATAGTAAAGAAGGAAGTTTCCTTAAATGAAAGGAAACTTGAATGTTGGTGTAATAAGATTTCTGTTATATACAGCTACAGCGAAATAAAGTCAAATAATGGTTAATAATTAATTGAAGCATTTTTTGTTTCGAAGTTGTTTTTCATTCAAACCCGCCTATAATTTTGATTAAATTCAAAGCAGGAATAGTGCTAAAAAAAGTTACAACTTTACTAAACCTTTTATAACCAATTAATTTTTTCCATTTGGGGCTTACCTCTTATCTTCTTCGTTCTAATTTTATTTTAACATAGGTCTACGTTCCTCCCATTGGGGTCTCAGGAAGGAAATTGATTCACACGCCAAAACGCCACAAAACTTGGTATGGAAGATCCTCTATATCTCGGTAATTACATACGTTACAAACATAACTAATGTCTTATTTTAGAGATAAAGGGTAACAACAAAAGTTACAAAAAAACTTACTTAAACTTAAAAACTTACTATAAACTTCGATTAACAAAACAGTCACGGGTTTAAAGTAGTCCTACGCCTTTAAAACCATCGGCTGCTTGAAGAGACAGCCTCCTTTCATATTTTTTTCTAATTAACTCTTCTTAATTTCTGATTTACTATTTACTATTTTTTCTCATTCTCTATAAATCATAATAATACTCCTGTTCAGTTCCCGCATCGTATCTCCTCTTTTATAAGTATCCATTACTTTTCCTCCACTTTGTCTTTCTGTAACATCATTTTCAATCATGTACCTTCCACCGGTGCAACTTTTGACTCTATATTTATCACAAAAAGTCATAAACTCCGGTCTCATCTGCATTTCCTTGACAGCCTCCGCATTATCAGAAGATTTCTTCGTCCATAAATCTTACCAACGCATGTCACCTGCTGCATCCGACTTCATCTTCACCAGAACGAGAGGGGCAGGTAGTCAGCTATTATGGAGTGGATTCCTGGCACTCTGGCAGAATGATTGCACGTTCCGAAACCAAATGACTGGTATTTTATGTGACAGAATAAGGCAGACATTAATGGGAAACCGAATCGATCAATAAGTGTCATGGCGATTCTGTAACTATTCTTACTTTTTGTGTTTCGTTTTCTTCTTCCTCGGAACCGAGTTTGCTGCAAAAGAGCAGCAAATATAAAAAGAAACGGACGGAAGTCACTTTGAGTAAATGGAACCCTTATTGTTGACGTAATAAGATTTATGCAATATACAGCTCAAATAGCATTGTGGGAGGGGGTCTTTGGAAGCACATAGGTTCATTTTATTTTCCGCTTCAACTGGAATGAAGGGTTATTGATGTAACAAATGTGATGTGCATAAATTTAGCTTAATAGCAGTATTTATTACCTGTTATACCATGCTGTTTCAACAAAACTTGATTTTACCTAGTAGGATAGAAAAAAATACAATGATATTTATCTCGTACTGTGATGTCACCTGAGGAAGGATAAGTCAGGTGAAGACGGCAGTGGGTCATGGTAAAATATATTTTGAACTTTCCTTGACGGCTTCGCCGGTGCTGATGTTTAGTTTTCGGCAATATTTGGTTGAGAGTTTTTAAAGAATTCCTCTATTGAGGTTAAGTCCAAAAATAGTGTAGAGCTCAGTTTAAATCTCTTTTTACTTTCTCGTATGTGAAATACACAAAGAGAACATATTATAATAATTAAAAACTCGACATCAACATTCTGATGAGTCTTCACGTTTTAGACTTCCCTGAATCCGATACAAAAACTTTGGTAATTAAGTCTGTCTGTCGGTCGATCCATCTGTTTGTGAACATAATCACTGAAATCCACAAAGAAGAAGTATGAAATTTTGTATCCGTCTGAGAAGCAAATTGTAAGTCTGTATGAAATATAGGATGAACTCGATCTACATGTAGTCTATCTTTCTGTCTGTTCAAGTGTACGTCAACTTATTAACTCTAAAAGGCGCAGCATGTAAAATTTGGCATATGGTTTTATCACTATTTTTACATGTTCCAGTTGATTTCCTACACACTGTCTCAACAGCACTTCCAAACGTACGACGATGTGGCCCGATTGATCTCTGAATGCTTTGCCTCCAAAGAAGCAAAATACAATTGGGATGGTATCCACACCTTACCTGAAATATGGATAAAAAGTGCAGTTAGCAACGACCATTACTTGGAATAAAACACACCTATTACTTCTCTTCCGTTTCTCGAGTTTTCTTTCCATCGAACTTCCGCATTTTTAACCCTTTGCAGTTCACTAATTGTTTCGTTCTGAAAATTACTAAATTTATTTCAAAAATGAGTATTAGACATGTAGCTGATCATAAATATGTATAGGAAAAATTTAGCACTTTTTATTTTCAAGAAATTTGCGGTTTCACAGTAAAACCAATGAACGGTAACGGGCTATTTTTCCTCCGAGTAAGTTATCATCGAAATGCAATTTAAATTATGTATTTAATTTATAAGTATAAGTGAGTGTTCAAGATATCCAACCTTCTTAAAATTCAATATTACTTTCGAAGATCAATTTTAAAAAATATTAATTTGTGCATGAACTCTCATCATTTGTTTGTCTTGGAGATCAAAAGTAATTTAGCTCTTGCAATGCCGATATATTTGTGAATACTAACTGTAATTAACTGAAATTTTTAACGTTTTTCTGAACGTTTAGCCTATGCGCAGTAAAAAACTGCTCAATGTGTGGTTTCACTGAGAAACCAATGAACGCGAAAGGGTAAAACGTTACACCTATGAAGACCGAGCGATATATGAAAAAGACCCAAAGGAATCCCAATATTATATTCACTATTATTTATTTATTCGGTTTATATTTCTTTTGGTTGATTTGTATTTAAATTTGAATAAAAGAAAGCACAACCAGTTCCAGGTTTTACTGAGCACTGTGTATGCGCTACTTGGTTCAGTGAAATTCCAATGACGAAACATAGGACTGAATTAAAATGTTGGCAATATTTTCGAAAAATTAGTAATAAGAAAAAAATGCATAAAAATTGAATCTAAAATGCTAATTGATTTTGAAATTTTTCTTAGAGTTTATTTAACTTATATGCTCCGTGGAACCCTCCTTTACCATACTTGGCTACCAATTATTCAAATTTTTTAATAAATATTTCGAGGAAAGACATTATAACAATATTTTAATAATAGGTCTTTTAGCATTTTGTGTGTGCTTATTTTTTTTCTTTAAATTAGTTAAAATTTTTGATTATTATTTAAAATGATCATTTCATAATATTTCGCTAACAGTGAACGAAAACAAAAACGAATAAACTGATAAAAGTTTACCCTTTTTTTCGTTATCAACTTAATGCTATCACCCAAAGTCATTAATTCCCTGCCACAACTATTAACAATGCCTTTACATAGAGCTGTTGTGTATTTTTAATGCTTTTTTACCAATATTTTATCTAACAAAAATGCCTTTCCGAATTTCTAGGAAGCTGGAAATTGATGCCATTTATCAGGCTGCTCAATATCAGTATAACTTAAGCAAGGTTCCTGTTTTTATATTTCAACCGGAAGAAAAACTTTCTCAATACAGCCTATTTTGTAACATGATAACAATTTTTCGAGATCATTTACCTAGCTTAGGAGCTAGAATTCAATTTCTGTCTGTAAAAATTGCGGTAGACTCTCTCTCTCTCTCTTAACCGGCATCAACGGGATCTCGCCGGTAACCCGATAAAAGAATTTTCCCGATAATTGAATACAAGTTTCTAGAGCTTACATGCGCAAGTTTTGTGACACTATCTAAAAATTGCAGCCTGCGCAGTCCGTTGGTCATGCTTCCAATCTATCAGTCACAAATAAATAAATAGTATAGGAAAAAGAACAGATTATTTAAAATTATATATAGGCAAATTTGTATTTCAAAAAAAAAACCAAATTAAACAAAAGATTTTTTAAATTACTATATACATATATTAACAGTCATGAAATTTAAAATATAATTAATGATTCGAATTATTACAGATGAACTATTTACAGATGTGGGTCGTATCAAGAACAAATACAGCACCCAGTTGTCCTTCTGACATCTTTACATATGGAGATTAGTGTCCTTCTTCGACATCTTTACAGATGGGGATTAGTGTCCTTCTTCGACATCTATTCCCTAAAAACACTTTTCATTTCAGGAGCACGTTTTGCTCCCTTCAACTGCAGAGTCTCTCGAATCCATCTCGACCTATCTGATCTTATTGTTCCTGGTTATATGGAAAGGCCAAAGAGTGTTTCTCTCTTATAGAAGACTGGTGTTAGTGAGGTAATACCACATATATTACCACATGAGAGTAAGTGTGGGATGTATAACTTTATCTTTGTGTGACGACGCATAACTTTGAATGTCTCCCAGCTTACAAGATCATCAAAAAAGCTTCAAAAAGGCAGCCTGCAACACAATGAAGCTTCATATCATCATAATCTGTTGTAAATGAACATTGCTCGGCAAATGTTATGAAAGTCTACAATACTATCTTTGCGTCCTTCCATGTAACTTTCTTTGTCTGCTTGTCGTCTTTATCTTTTTTTCTCTCCATCTTCGTTACCATTTTTCTTCTTTCTCAGTACATGTTGATTGACTCCATCGTCATAAAGAGAAAGCGTGATGGGAACGGAGCTCTTTTAAATCCAGTCAAGTCTGCACCTCCTCTTCACAAGCCAATTATATACATATATTATATATTTTCTTTATATGTTGATGAATAAAGTGTGTAACAAAGAATAACATTTGGTATCGATAATTTTTTCTTGTATTTCATACAGTAATTACAGAGTGCAAAACTTATTCTCTTGGGCCAAAATCAAAATTTTGCCAACAATTCTCTACCAATCTACCTTTATTTCTCGGAGTGTCAATACCACACCAATGTAAATATATGTCTGATCCACAAACATGGTAGGAGCATTTTCCTTTTGTGAAATCATGTCTCAGATCCTCGATCTTGAAAATGTGAACCACTCACTATCGAGGAAGCGAAAGCTTTTATCTCAGATTCTCCAAATGTAAAGAATTGCCGAATGAACGTCTTGGCCTTCTGATGGGTTTCATAAGAGTTAAATTCACACATCATCTTGAAAAGTGATTATGAATTCACATCTTTCAGGCTAAAGACGAAATAGCGTGCAAAAATAAAAAGAAATAAGAAATTCAACTTTATCAAATGCTACGCATTACATCCGGTTATTTCCTTACATGTGGATGTCTACAGTCAACATTTATCCCCAGTTTATAAAAGACTCGAGACTGCTAAATAAAGACTTCGGAACTGACTTCGCGGTATTCCAGAAGGAACACAACTCATGCATGCCCAAATATATTCGTAGAATGGGGCGAGATTTATGGGTTGACAAATCAACGTTTATGAATAAATTCCCCGTTTTCTGAGCTCGCTTTAACTCGAGCATGGTGAGAAAGGAGAACGGAAGAAAGGACGGCATAATTGCATTTTGGCGCTTTAATAGACTCGCTTTGTTCCGCCTCGTGTTAACTCTCCGAGTAGTTTGACAATGACTTGAGACATCTTAATGCGTCTTGAAATAGATGAGTGTCAGCGAACTTGGGGTTAGCCCATTTGCTTATAATTCAACCCAATGGGGTCTTTATAAAATGGGGTATAATATATACAGAGTGTCCCATAATTATCCCTTTAACTCAGCAGAGAGATTTCTCAGAGAAGGAAAAGTGTCCAAAGATCCGTGCCACTATTTTCGAGAAAATCGCAATCAAAAAACAGCAACGTCTCGTCCGCTTTACTTAAGAGTAACCTTATTTAAAACCTGCGAATATCCTCATACCCAAAATCCTCATAAAACATGGGAATTTTTATGGATCCAATTGAAATAACTGATGCATCGAATCCCGATTACAACAACAACAGAGTTAGTAACTCGTCTTCACATCTTTAAAATAGCACATCTTTAAAATCACACTGCTCAATCCACCGTTCCACGACTCATACCTTGATGTGGAAGGCAGTCATTCTGAACTGTTATAATAGTATACAGGGTGCCCACACTTATCGTGATCAATAGCTAATTTCTAAACCATTAGGGATAGACATATAGTTCCAATTGGAAAAATGCTTTAAATAAAGGGGATAATTATAATATATGTTTTTTGAGTCACTAAATATATTTCTGAAAAAAATACGATTTCTATCTTTTTATACGTTCTCCTGGTCCTATCAGTCATATTTAGTAAAATATTCTTGACATTCTAACATTGTAAACAAAAAAAGCCCCACTCTTCTGCGACTAAAACTGAGCGAGTTCTGGAACTTCGAATTTCATGATTTTAAACCATTCAGCGGCCTCGTCGAGCAAGTACATTGATTGGTGGATCGTCTTCAAGACGGCTATTGAAATGCAAAGTGGTCTAAGTCAGCGATATTCAAAGCTCCATAACTCGGTCAGTTTTAGTCGCAGAAGAGTGGGACTTTTTTTGTTTAAAATATTAGAGTGACAAAAAAATTTACTAAATATGATTGACAGGACCGCAGGACCTTATAAAAAGTTAGAAATCGTAACTTTTTCAGGAATATATTTATTCACTCAAAACACATATATTATAATTCTTCCCTTCATTTAAAGCATTTTTTCAATTGGAACTATATGTCTATTCCTAACGGTTTAGAAATTAGCTATTGTTCACGATATGTGTGGACACCTTGTATATTATACCTAAAGCGTGCACCGCTGTTTTAAATAAAGTCTGTTTGTAACCGAGAGGGATATTATTTTTTGAGTGCGATTGTCTCGAAAAGTGAAGGTCATAGAGATGTGGTTCTTTGAATATTTTTCATCTTCTGGGAGTGATGAATCGCGATTTACTGAGTTTGTGTGGTAACTATGGGACATCCTGTATAAAAACAGAGAAAGAGGGTCGTGTTTTAATGTCCCCCTGTTATCGGGAATAAATATAGTTTGATATTATCCACGTATAGTGATAATTATCTGGACTTATTAAAGGTCGTCTGTTTTGTTTATCTCAATTAATTTGAGTTTGGCTGAATTATCCGGATTAGTAAGAGTTAAATATTATTCGTGAATATTTTTTAAGTTATTCGCCCAAACACCTTTCTATTATATGAAGCATAATTACTCCAGAATATATTTCATATGAGGATAATGCTGTTTAATTTGACCTCAGTCATCAACTTTCCCATATTTTTATATGAAAAATGACCTAACACTTATGGTTTAAGTGCTCGAAATTACTTTTCTCACGTATTTAGATAAAAAGAAAAAGATTCACCTTTCATGTAAGGCATAGTTTTATTACTTTCTTGCGCGTTAAAAAAACAATAAATGAGCAAACGAGTAAAATTTGTTAGTTACAAAATCAAATTATGCCATTTATAGACATAAAATTCACTCAAGAAATCAGCCCGTTATAATAGAATGATGAAACGTAAGTTACAAAAATATATATGACACACGCTCTATATTAATATTTTATTCCAGTTTGCTTACATAAGTTTCGCTTGCATAAAAATCCTCGAAAGATCGAAATCATCCCTATTAGCACAAGATGTTGTATAATATTGCTATGATATCCTCATGATATTGTGTGGTATTTAGAATATTGAATAACATCGTGAGGATAACGTTCAATATCTTGTGCTAATAGGAAGGATAGCGTTCTGTCACGCCACAAACGGGTTGTGAAGTTACTGAGGAAAACTAAAGCAATTATTTTTCCATAATAAACCAAAAATGTTAATAATGTATTACATAAACAAGTAAAGTTATACTTAATTTTCACATTTTTTCTGCTATTCATTGCTTCTAAACAAGCATTCATTTCTACAGAATTAATTGTTGTATGCGAAAACAGAATCTCTTTTGACTAGAAAAAAATGTTTAGAAATTTGTGTAAAAGGCTTTAATATTCTATACTAAAGCAATGAAAAATAATGAAGGCTTCCTTTTCTTTTTAACGCAACGTTTTTCATAAAAAATGGAATTGATAAGATATTATTTATTTATTTTATTTTATTTTTCCTAAAACATTACCCAAAATCTTTAAACTTCTTTAACCTCAAAATTAGTCCCTGGTATAAAATCACTTAAATTACATAACGGAATATTTTTAGCAAATTTATTCATTCTATTCTTTTATAATGAAATGCTTTTCTTCTCTACTGATGGAAAGTGAGGCACTTTTCTTAAGCTTTAAGATTACCTTGTCTGTTTTTTTTTTCTTTTTTTATTGATCCCTTCGAAACAAACATTCATTTATGTTTTCACGGCGACAATGTACACTGTACAAAAATAGAATGGAATCTGAAACTTCTTTTGACTACAGAGGAAGAAAGTGTTTAAAATAATTGAGAAGAAAAGATAAAATCTAATGTCAAGAAGAATAATGAACTTTTTTTTTACCTTTACATGTATCGGCTGTTGTTTTTATGGAAAAAGGTTCATAAAACAATATTTTTTTTCTAAAGCATTAACTAAGCTCTTTAAACTTCTTTTACCTGAAAAAATCTCTGAGATCACTTAAATTGCATAATGGAGTATTTATAACAAATCTATTCAGACTTCACATTAATAATGGAATATTTTTCTTCTCCAGTTATAATAAAAGGAACTGAACTTAAGTTTTAGTATTCCTTTGCCTAACAAAGGCATTTTAGTAATCATGTATAGTTTTGTTTTGCTATATTATTTATTTTAATATGAATAATAAATAATGATAAATATGCTGATAGATCATAAAAAAATTGAAAAATATATTTTTTTTAAAATTATGACTTACTTGAAACGAATTATTGAATTACAAAACTCAAATAAATTCACAAATGTAAATAACTAAATTGATTATAATAATTCTAATTTGAAATTGCATTGAAATTTAATTTTGGAAGCACATCATCATTAAAGAAAATTTAGACTAGAAAAATAGTAGAATATTCTGAGTCTCAGACGCAACTGAAAGTTTTCTCTAAAAAATGCGTAAACAATGTCATTCGGTTCTTGATGCTACAATCTCTGCTATTTTCTGATAATTTAATAGACATTTCTCTTCTGTCCTGTACAATTCATAAGTGAATGTTCTTAATAGACTATTTCCGTCTCCTGTTAATTTTCGTATATTTCATTCATAAGTTTTCACTGAAAAAGACAGATTATAGTTCACAAAAACTTTTGTTCGCCGTAGTTTCAATATAAATCTTTTACTAAAAATAAAAAAGGCGCAGTTCTCCGCGCCGTAGATTTTTCGTGAAAACGTCGGGATAAAATCATAATACAGGTATTTCGTATTAATATGTAAATTAATTATCAATCTCTTTAATACAATATTTACACAAAGTAGTATAATGGTTACAGAATAGATAAATCATAAGTGTATCGCATATAGCAAGGGTCTGTGGTAGCTTGTGATTTATTTATTCTGTAACCATTATACTACTTTGTGTAAATATTGTATTAAAGAGATTGATAATTAAATTACATATTAATATGAAATACGTGTTTTATGATGTTACCCGATGTTTGCACGAAAATTCTACGGCGCGGACCCGAACTGCGCCTTTCTTATATTTATTTAGAGTAGCTTCTGATGGCGCCATCTGTTGACAGTATATAGAACTATATTTCGCGTATGAGCAGTAAAACATTATTTACTCCCAAAGCTCATATTTCCCGTAATATTCAAATTTTTGAATTCAAATTTTAATACAATGTTTCTTTTACGTGTTGTCAAGTATTCTGTAAGGTTCGTACAATTCGAAAGAAAACTCTGCATGTTATAATCAGAAAACATGCGGAGTTTGAAATTTTCAATTTAATACCGATTTTTACTTATATTCTGATAAATATTTTATTGTCTCACTTTGGATCCTTAGTAATACTCCTCAAGTTCTAAAAAATGACATAAGATTCAACCTCCTAGCTAAACGCGTTTCCACGCTACACTTATTTATAACCTTGCATAAAGCTACACTGGTACGATGACGTCACAGGCAAAAAAAATACTATGCGACAAACCCTTACAGATATGAGCTATCCGTTGTGGAGTCAACCATTCTTTTTACATTATTAGTCTCGTAGTTATTAGTGACTCAAATCTGACGGTATTTTGTCACACATGAAAGTTCGACCGACTATCACTGTAACGAGCGGAAAGACGTTTTCACTTCAGAAGGAAATTATGACGCAGAAGTATACTTAAAAAATATAACAAAAAGAAAAGAATGAAAAACAGAATATGACA
Source organism: Araneus ventricosus (assembly GCA_013235015.1). Lineage (NCBI taxonomy): Eukaryota > Metazoa > Arthropoda > Arachnida > Araneae > Araneidae > Araneus > Araneus ventricosus. The sequence continues at coordinate 38,725 of BGPR01011839.1, forward strand.
AGTCGTTGTCATAAAAAAGAAATAAAACTGTAATAAAATGAACCTCTGATCTTTATTTCTCTTTAATCTTACGTAATGTATTAAAAGATCTATACTGATTATTTAAATTCCTGTTATTGCCTTGCATGCAACAATCCTGTTTGTGTGAATACAAGAGTAGGGGATTGAAATGATTTCGTAATCCGCGTGGTCAGAATCCATCTCACTGTTTCCTTTCTTCATATAGTGCTCGTATTACTTGCAAATTTATTTTTGACCACCCAAGTCAAAAAGTCTTTGATAGTACTTAAGTCAAAACTAAAATAAATCCTAGATTCAAACCTAAAAAATTCCCAAAATCCCGTATTTATCAAAGGCACTGAAAAGTAAAGTACACAGTCTGCTATTCAAAGTTTTGTAATAGTTCTCGACATATCAGAGAAAATAACATACGTTAAAGCCGTAAAAAAATTATTTGTGCAAATTCTTCTAATGGAATTGCATATACGCATAATTTATTATATTGCAATATAAACAATTAATATGTGACTACCCTAAATTCCTCGTTTTGCAGAAAATTTTCGAAATTTGTTTTATTTGTTCATTTTATAGGCCGTACATTTAGGTATATAAAAATGCTTTATTTTTGTTTCTACTATAATTACAAATAAAGTTATAGCATAAATAATAACCGGAAGTGACAATTCTGATACCGGAAGTGTCAATTGAAGGAGCCTTAAAAATACAAACAATTAGTTTGAACAACTATATTTAAATTCTCAAGCAATATATTGTCTAAAAATATAGATTTAAGCTTCCATTTCTTATTTTTATTGCTTTATTAGTTTTTGGCGACGCTTTTTTTAAAAAATACAACACAACAGTAATTACAACAGTAAAAATTATATTTTTGGCGCTCAATTTGCAGTTTTATAATTTAATTCCATTTATTTTGAACTATTACCTGTTCTCAAGTGTTTTTAAATGTAAATTTATTCATAGATGCTTAAAAATTACATGAAAATTGGCAACAAGCTAATTCAGATATCGAGACGCCACTAACTATCTACTACACAAAATTATTCAGAAAAAATCTAAAAAGCTGAAAGAACACAAAAGTCGTTTAAAATCAAGTAAAAGAGGGTTTGACTTGTAAATATGGCGAGTTTTAAGATTCTAAGATGGGTACAAAATTTTTTGTACTCTATGAAAATCTTTAAAAGCGTTTTCTGAGAAATTGGAATTTTCGATATTTTTCTACGCGGCAAACATCATTTTGGAAAATGTTTTTAAGATATCAAAATGAAATTTGGCCAAAATGTTTTATTTGTTTCTAGTTATGTTATGAACTAGAATCTAAGCTCTCTGCTTATATTTATTTATTTTAATGACATTTTAGTGAGAAAAATCGACGATTGTTTTTAAAAAATTCGAGTTTGTTCACAAAGTTTGGAATATCTCCAACACTTTTCGAGGTATTAAAAATATCCTAGTTCATAACACAGATAAGCATGTTAGCTATATACTGTGCAAATATTGATGAAATATATTCAATAGAACTTGTTATAGGAGGTTTGGCGTAAGTGCAAATTTTCACTAAAAGTTTGCTAAAAATTGCCTATATTTTGAAAGTTAATGAAATTTCCAATGAAATTGCATTGGAATTCTTAGTTTTATAACTCATTTTAATTAAAAACATGAATGTTTCATTAAAAATTTGAAAAAAAGTGCTCCGAAGGTAGTCACATACCTTAAGCAATAATAAAAAATTTGGCACAATAAACTCCAAATCCACACTAATTAATTTACCTACTGAATTCTAAAAATTATTTTAAAAAATCATGTCGTTCTAATATTTCGTCCAGACGAATGCAGCGAGAAAATAGCTCCCTTTTTTTTGTCATGTTCTATCCGTATTTATTATTTCAACAAGAGATTTAGCTAATAGCAGTCATGATTAATAACGTCATTCAATCTTTCATTATTGTTTGAATTAGTCATCATTCGCTTAAAAGGAAACAATTGCACCATATATTGCATAAATTATTAAATGAGCGTTCTTTACTAATTTACAAATGTTATCCAGATGTTTAACGTTAAGAAACTAAAAGCGGGGTTATTTTCTAATATTCTTCAGCATGAATAACTGAAATTAATTAAGAAAATCATCATTATAATCATTTCCCCAGAATCTACCAAATAAAGTATTAAATTAGTTATTTTTCTATGCATCTTTATTAAATTATCCTTTTGTATTTTTTAAGTGTTTGTGGTTATAAAGAGACTTATGTGCGAAAACAGAGTCACAAACCTTTTCTGGCGGAAAATTGTTTAATTATTCTTGGTTTTTGTGTTCCGATCGGGTTTCGAGCCAGATATTCTCGGGCCCTGAAGTCAAGAGTTTGTCACTAGATCGAAAAAAATAATATTTCAAAGAAAATGGAATAAAATCACTAGCAAGCAAGGTGATTCAAAACTCCTTAGACAAATGTAAATAGTAGGTAAGGCATACAGGAACAAGTCACTTTTATAAGCTTTTATTCAACTTGATTATCTTGGCCTGAAATCTTCAAATCGATTTCTTACCCACTTCCAATCTAGCTACAGCTTTGAAATTTAGCACAGTGGTGGGTTTCCGGAGACAATACATTATTATGCAAAAAAATTGCGATCTATACCTATTTTAAACCTAAAAAAATGATATTAATATTTTAGCCCTATATTCGGGTGATAAAGTTTGGAAGGTGGTAACCCCACGTTACGTAAGGTTGTAACAACACCACTAGACGGCACAATAGAAAGGGGCTCGGCCTGTGAATCATCCCCATTTCGGAGCGGCTTGAGGGTCAAAGGTCAGATCGGGGAAGTGAGTCTTGTTTCGTCTCTAGGTCTGTGTCGCACTTTTTTAAAACTCGAGATAATGTAATATTCGCAACGATTATTTAACATGTGTTTTATATTTGTGAATTCTGTAATTGAATTTGGTTTACTATGCCTAACATGCCTTGTGTATCCGTGTCAGCCGTCACTAAAAAGCAGAAAATAAAATAAATAAATAAAATTAAAGGTATAAGCTTGTATTCATGCGATGAAATGTAAACGAAAGTTGAAAATAATTTTTTCTGATTACAATAAAATACATAAAAGCGTGGGCGCCTACATCTTCCAGGAATATTCCGTTTGTTTAAGGAAATATACACAAAATAAAGGTGCTATATAAAGCGCCCACGCTTTTATTCGAACCATGTATTTTATTGTAATCAGAAAAATTAATGCAATAGAACATGGAGTGGCAAATGTCAAGGGTTTGTGCTACAGGGCCTCTTTGTAGGTGAATTTAAATAAAAGAAAAGTATACAGCACCAGTTTAATGAAATACAAATTTACACTAGCACAGTAACACAGATAAAGAAATAACAGCTACGATGCGAATACAACTTCAGGCTCTAAGTCCTTTGAACATTTACTTTAAACATTCCAAATATTTGATGCTGATGCAGCGTCCTTCTTACCACTGTATCGTACTATACCGTACCGTACTATTTTATAATTTTACCGTGCTATTTATAATGTTATTGCTTATGCAACTGTGATGAATGTGCTATGATGAATTTGTATTCCATTTAACCTGTGATGTACATCTGTGAAAGCCTACCATAGCGTCTCCCCTTCACGTTTCCATTTCCAAGTTAAATTTAAAAATGACTTGTTTTTGTCAGACTGGCTTACCCTTAAATTCTGTAAATGACCTTTTGGGACCCCTTATATTTGATGCATACAAATGCCTTTTTCTGATACTTCTCAGTTCGTAGATACTTCTCCTTAACAATTCCTTCATTTCTTAAAATAGTAAACCTAAAATAAAATGTAGCTCAATAATAATCGATTGACAAAAGCATGTGTTTCTTCAAAGCAAAGCGCAGAAGATGTCCTCTTTTCATGGTAGTTTGTAATGAAAAATATGAATTATAAAATTATGTTTAATTATAAGTTTAGAGGATTGTTAAAGTTTTATTTTTGGCTCCATTTTTTTAAGCTGTCAGATAGAGGATAAGATTTCTGATGTTTAGAAATAATAGAGGCAACATAAGTTTCAAGGATCAGTAATTAACTATTAATAGTAACAAAAGTTGGCCCCTTTTTCAGAGAAAAACTTATTTCGAACCTGCAACCAAAGAATCGAATTGTAGATAAAAATGGTAAAATAATCTTTTTTCAAAGACATACAATCATCCAATAAAGTGCTATAAAATTGTTGAAAATATCACTTACTGTAAATAAAAAAATTGGTATCGATTTATTTCTTAGAAAGACTAAAAAATACAATATTCAACGTCTTTCTCCTTGTAACAATCATATATATTTGAAAATATGGAATGATAAAAGGAAATCTAAAATATATGTAACAACCAAAGAATGCTGGAGTAGCATTCGAACAAAAAGTATTACCAAATAAGCATGGCATTCATGTTCAGTGTAATTCCGTTTCACCAAAATCACTCAAAATGTGCATTTGTAAAATTAACCCATTAACACCCAAATTAATTTAAAGCATAGATTTTAATAAATTTCTATTAAATTATATTTAATACACAGGGACTAAGTTAAATGCGAAGTAAAATTAAAATCGGAGAACAAAAATTTTCTTTTTGGTTTTTTTTAGAAAAAAATTGACAAAAATCATTTTTAAAAGCTTTTTTTCCTTACATAAATATTAAAGATTTTTTAAATGCAGTAAAATATCAAAAAATAAAAATCACTTTCTAATTCCTTACTTTTCCTCAAAAATAAGTCAAAGGAAAAATCAGAAAATTTCAAAACAACGACACTTTGACTTCAAAATCTGGCTAACTGGTGGTATATATCTAATGAAACTGTTTAGAAGTTTGATAACACTTGTTGACTTCATAGACAAAAAAACAATGGAATGCATTCGGTGCAGCCACGGAAGTGAAATGTAACTGTCCTATAAATAGAACCCTGGACGTTAACGGGTTAATTATTTTCATAAGATTAAGTAGGTTAGAAGAAAATATATAACTTAAAAAAGAATAAATAAAAATATTCTTTTCTTGTGAATTTCCTTTTTTTTCAGATTTTGCAAGTTGAAAAACCCTTTAAAATAAAAAATTAGGCTAATTACAAAATGCATCCACTTTCTATATTTTTATTGAATCCTTTATCTAAGAAAAGAACTCTTACAAAAACTCATAAATATTTTTATTCATATCTAGAATTTTTTGCTGAGTATAACATAATTCTGAGAACAACATGATAATTTCTTCTTATTAGTGGTTTTAATAATGCTATCAAAATTTCTTTAGGATATTTTGTATTCTTACTACAGATTTTATTCAACTCAAAAATATATGTTAATAGACAAAAAATAATTTTGTTTAGGAAAATTTCATTGGTGACAATAGGCTTGTATTCAATTATGAAAAAAGGCTTTATTCCGTTATGAAAACAGGCTTTATTCAATTATGAAAGCAGGCTTTATTCAATTATGAAAACAGGCTTCATTCAATTTTGAATGTGTTTTGAATTAGTATGTATCACAGACATAATTCACTATGACATCTTGCCTACAATTTTTATTCAGTTGTGTAAAACCCTGTGTTCCGATCTCTTTGTTTCATTTTCAAACTTTCAGAAGGAAAATGATTACGAGTCCGTTTCGTTTCCCTAATTTCAGGTTAAATACTAAGCATTCATAACATCTTATAAGACTGCTTTCTAGTCATATCCTGGACGAAAATCGAACATAATGTATCTGAAATCTGATTTCTCTTAAAATTAGAAAAAAGCTTTATTAAATAGGATTCACATTCCTCTGAGTTTTGAAAAAAGCGCCATTATATGAAGTATGCATCCTTTACTTCTGTATTTATTGGCAATTTAAGTGGTGAGTTCGTAGAAAACTATGAGCAACCATAATTCCAATGAATGTCGTAATGCGTACACTGGTGGACAAATGCTAAGGACCATTTTTAAGATTTCGAAAAATTTGGACTTAATAGGAATACAATGGTTCGCAATCAGTTGCGGAGAATCGTTTGATATACAATCGTCGGAACTCACATTTTACAGTGAAGACTCGGTCACTAAGACGTTTAAGGGACCGTCCACAAATTGATGAAGGCGAAAATTGTTTTGGCCCACCCCGCTTCACAGGAAGCTGATAATGAGTTGAAACTTTATCAGCCTTTTTTCCTTATGTGCATTATGTTTCACAGAAAGCTGATAACTAGATGTACACTTTCATCAATTTTTAATGTTTGATGGGCGTAATATTTACGTGCATTTTTGTAAAAATAGCAAAAATATTCGTGAAGATATAAAGACTTCTTTAAAAAATCCTTAATTTTTCCGCATATTTTTTGCTTATAACATACAGAGTTTTCAACCAAATTGTACAAGCTTGCAAAATATTTGACAATATGTAAAAGAAGCTTTGTGTTAAAATTTGAATCAAATAATTTTATTATTACAGGAATTAAGAGTATTTGTTGTAAATAATTTTTACTGCACATGTGCCAACGTAGTAAAATTTTTCTTTTACAACTTCAAAGCCAGATATATAGGGCAACTTATATAAAAATTCCAGTTCAATATCGCTGATATTCAGAAAGATATCTGCATTGCTCCGAAATGAATTTTGGTACACTCTAAGAGAAGATAAATGATGAAGGTTCTTGCACAAATTGATATTTTTTAAACTTGAATCTTAGAATAGTAATATTGAATTTTATGGAAGTGGAATATCCTGAACGCTCATGTATATTAATAAATTAAATACGTAATTTAAATTGCATTCCGTTGATAACTATTCTAAGATTCAACTTTAATAAATTTCAGTTTGTGCATGGACACCTCATTATTTAGATTCTTTTAGAGTGTACCGAAATACACCTCGTTGCAATGCGATATCTTTCTATTAATAGCATTGGACTGAAATTTTTATATTAGTTGTCGAATATATCTGGCTTTGAAGGTATGAAAAAAAAATTTCATTAAGTTTCGCACATGCGCAGTAAAAAATTATTTACTAAAAATACTCTTATTTCCTGTTATTCAATTTATTTATTTCCAATTTTAATACAAAACTTCTTTTACATATTGTCAAATATTCTGTAAGTTTGGTACAATTTGGTTGAAAACTCTGCATGATATAAGCAAAACACATGCGGAAAAGTTAGGGACTTTTTTAAAAAACCTGTATATTTTCACGAATATTTTTGCTATTTTTACGAAAATGCACGCAAACAATACGCACATCAAACAAAACCATTAATGAAAGTTTCAACTTATTATCAGCTTTCTGTGAAACGGGGTAGACCAAAATAATTTTCGTCTCCAGAAATTTGTGGAAGGTCCCCAATATGTCCTCGGGACCGAATCTTCACTATAAAATGTGAGTTCCGACGATTTATGTCCCACGATTCTCTGCAACTTATTGCGAACCATTGTATTTCTATTAATCCAAATTTCTCGCATCTGTCCACCAGTGTATTTCTAAGCGACTTAGATCTATGGAAACAGCTCCAAAAAATAAAACAATGTTTTAAATATGCATTTGAAATGTTCATATATTACAATTACATTTAAATTTTCAGGAGTATATGCGGGAATATTCCACTAGGCGTAATGGCACATCACGTGTTACATATTACATCCCCTGACTGTCAATTTCAGTTGTAATGGGCTAAAGCTGCGATGTGATCGTGATCCTCTTCTCTCATCATATCGGCTCCATTCTCTAAAATTCAATGTGTCATTTTCGTACAAATTTTTTCAAACCCAATTGTATAGGAAAGAAGAGAACATCCATATTTTTATACATGGATGCATCTTTGTATCAAAATCCTCTTGTTATGTTCTATTTTTTATTATTTTTTTTAAGAAACGGCTTCAAAAACTGAAAAAATATAGTCTTTATCACTAAATTTATATAACATAAATCGCTTTAACTTGTTAAGTTTCCGTAGCTTAAACTTGTATGTTTAAACAATTCAAATCACATGATAATAAAGCTTCCTATTTTGTAAACAAATTTCATATATCTGTAAATGAAATTTCCACTTTTTTTCCTTCAATTTACGTTCCTATAATTAAATATTTTTAACACGACATTTCTTTTTAAAGAAAAGTATATAATAATATAAAAAAATATTTTCAATTTTTTAACACATTTTTTCAGATGTCAGCGAAAAAAGAAGCATTATTTATTTCTTTGCATTCGTTCACCTAACAAAAATAAAAAAAAAACAATTTATTTTAAAACGAAATGCTTTTATGTTAACCAAAACGTTAACGATATAAAATGAAAAATTC
>BGPR01011840.1:0-25100 GCA_013235015.1 Araneus ventricosus
GACATTCGTCACGACGATACAAAACTTTTTATACCTCATCTCCCCCCTTCGACCCAAATCCTGGATTCGCCACTGGTTTCCATATAAACATTTAGTTAAAAATGTTCTGTAAATGTCTTTTACAAACTAATGGTTTAATTATTCTTACATACAGAACAGTAAAAAAAGGTTTTGAATAAACTTTTTGAACAAATTATGGAATTAGGACTTGACACATACTCCCCACATCATTCTATTGATAGTTGTCATTTTTAAGATGAGACACACATCCATTTGTTTCCCACACATATCTGCAAATTTTTATATAATATTTAGCTTTTTGTTTTGAAGTATATCACGGGACCTCTAGAAAACGTTTTCTTGTGACTTTTGTTTGGTACAACTGTATGATGCATACAACTATAGTAAATGGAAAGCAGACATTGGGGAACAGCTCGCAATGTTTTGCTGTCGTGTAAGTACAGCCTCAATGCAACAATGATTATTGAGTTTGAAAATTATTTTGATTATTCTGGAAGTGTGTGTTTAAAATTCTATAAAATCTCTTAAAATTAAGATAGAATAACAAAAATGTACCTTTTTCTTTCTTGGGCCAGTTACTGGGAACAACTCTGCAAGCATTAGCAATCAATTTTCTAAAAAAAAAATATATATATAAAAAAAAAATGTAAACAAATATTTTCAAGTCCACTACAAACAGTAATATCCCCTATAAATAGAGCTTTTAATAAATTTGTCTGTAAACCTTAGACAAAAACAGAGGCATAGCAATTAAACTATGAAGTATGACCTCAATTAGTAACCTTCCAAATGTAATTAAAAATAACTGTTATATAAAAGTTACAGTAAGATCCTTTAGTTAGTAACCAAGCAATGGCATGCAAAATTTTAAACTAAAGCAAAAGTTAACTCTTTATATGAATGAGAGAAATAAAAGTATTCATAAAAAATTGTGTGTAATTTTTTTAGTATAAGTTGCAAAGCATTTGCAGCTATATTAAATAGATGGATTTTCCTAAACATATGATAATTTTTAATTAGTTGACATAAACACAGTTATATTTCTAAGGAAAAACCATGATATTTAGTAAAGAAGTTATGCATTGTATAACTTTCTAAAGAAAATTCATTACTATTCTGCAATGAAAAAAAATCAATTTTGTTTATTGAGTCATACCATCTATTTTTTCAGAGAATCTATCTGCAACAACTTTGTAGCATTTGAAGCAAGTATACCAAGGCATCTCATAGATGTCAGTGTCGATGATTAAATAGCATAACCTAAAATCAAAAATTTTTAAAAAAATATCATTTCTTAAAAGATATTTTCCCTACAGCACTGAGTTCAACATGTAGAGGGAAGCTTATAGGGAAGTATGAAGATGCGAGAGAAATGGAAAAAACTAATTGTACCCAAAATAATTTACTGCACCCCCTCCCCCCCAAATATTCTAATAGTACATCAATTAAACTAAAAACACTCATCCCAGTGCACAATTAATAAAAATAAAAACTAGTTTTATGCTTGTAAATGGCTTGATCAGTTAGGTAACTTGCATATCAATAGGAGACAAAACATAGAATTTAAATAATCTCGATGGAAAGTAAATCTATAAGAAGAAATCCAGATTGATTAAGAAATTCTGATTAACATTCTAAGAATGTATACATAAAAATATAATAAGTGATATAAATAAAAATAAATGTGATTAATATATTCAATAAAGATAATTTTCATTATTTTAAGTCGAGCCAAAAAGGGGAATTACCTCATTTAACAAAGATTTGCAGAATGTGCATAGATATAATGTTAATTATATTATATGTATTAGATATAATTTAGATAACTAAATTTTAATTAGAATAGTCTGACAAACACAAGCATTTTGTGGACAGGCAAATTAAATTTTGCAATTTTTTTTTCTCCCTAAGTTGTACTTCAAAAACTTATTAATGGAAGTTATTATGAGGAGTACACATTTTATCCAAATAAAATAAACACATAAATCAAAAAAATATTTATGGAAACTGTAGATACTTTCTAATTATTAAACTATGTCCAAAATACTAAAATAATGAAAAATTAATAAACACTATAGATTTCATTTCACTATCAGTTTTTTTTTAATTGGGGGACACAAGTTTTTGCTTTAAAATTCTTTTATCTATTACTGCTACAATCAACTTGAACATTAACACATGCATTCACAGCTGATACCAAATTTACATACACCATAAATTAAAAATAAAAATAAGTGTGATTAATATGATAGTGGATGAAATTAAATTTCATCATATTAAATTTCTTCCTGAACTTTCTAATGGATAATCTTTAATGATATATAATTTTCTAAAATTAAGGTGTCATTAAATAATGTATTCAGAATGAAGATATTCCCTAAATTATTTTTAATGTCTCAAGAATTTTCAAATTTGCATTCAAGTAGGAACATATATCAGCGATATGTTCAGAATGGAATTAGGTTATTTAACGAAGTTTTTGCAGAATGTGCATAAATATAATATCAGTCATATAAAAAATATCTGGACAGATTCCCGACTATGAAATTAAAGAGCAATATTAGAATTTGAAAATGTAACTCACCATACTGTGAATCTGTTGTTGTTGTTTCTTATTCCACTTGTTCAAGTCCTCAGCTAGACCAAGTCCAAAACTCCTTTCGGCCACAGAAAATCACGAACCAGGGCAGGACCTATCCCCATACTGTGTATCTCCCCGATTAATGTAAATAACAAATATTAATTTTCTTTAATACGATTCAATTTCATTCCTCCACTAACATGAAGGAAGCCGGCTAAAATAAAAAAAAAAATGTCTGCCAATCTTATCGGCCCACAGATAAGGAAAGCGCCAAGTCGTCACGTGATGATTATTAACCAATGATTTTTCGGGTACCCCTAGCGACAGAAATACAAATTAAAAACCGCTCCTAAGAAGAACGCAATAGTCAAACGAATTCCGAATCTGTTATCAGTTTCTTAGCGAGTAAGCAGCCGAAACTGGTTTTTGACTATAACAGTGTTTTAAGGAGCGTTTTTCTGTACTAAAAGATCGGAAAGGCGAATTTTTACATTCGCTCCCTTTTGGAGTCCAGAAATCGCTCAATTGAATTTAGCGTGTATCAAACTGATTTTTTGCTTATAGCAATTTTCGGTGCTTTTTCGGCTTAATTCGTACAAGTTTTGATCATCCTTAAGTTATAGACATGACTGCATTCAAAGTTAATAAACTGCAAAACTCGAAAGGCTGCATGTTAGAATCAGCGTCTTCACTCGTAGCTCTTTTATACGGAAAGACTGTGAAACAATCTACATGCATGCACAGAAATAAAGACATTACCTTTTCTCTTTCAATCAGACCGTGAATGAAAACTTCGCACCTTATCTAAGAGACACTGTAACAGACAAATAACTCGATATTCTTTTATGTATTGTTGAGGGAAGGAACTCTGAGGTCTAAAACGCAGGAATACATCAAAATTTCAAGATCGAGTTTTTGGACAATTACAACATTTCTCTTTCAATATACTGCATACGAGAAAGTAAGAAGTTTATTCAAGCTCTAATTGTATTCATCCACTATTTTATGAAACTGATAAGAACTGTCTAGAATAATTTGCTATGTACCTTAACAGTGACATTTGTCATTTACGCAAAGAAAGAAACAAACATTTTTGTGCTAGAATGTTTTCTAGATAGGTATTTTATGAAATATCATATTTTATATTTTATCCCTTAAATGCCCAGTGTTACCTTTAAGCAACAAACCCAATTTTGTCTTCTAAAATCTTGCTTCTCCAACAATTTGTTACCAATCACTTGTATGGTCCAAATCATTTTGAAGCGAACTTAGAGTGCAAAGCGTGCTATTTTTTCGTTTCATGATAAGTTACGGAATGCATAGTTAAATTGGTTTTTTTTCAATACCGGGTAGAAAATTATTGATGCGTAGTAGACATATTCTTCTACCTACCATAAAGGGTCCATTTGCAGGTTGCATCCACGGTTGCAACGCCAACTGGCGGGGAGCGTTAAAGCACAGCAGTCTGAAGCATGCTTTATCCAACAGAGATTTTAATTGTAAATTTCGCTTGTATGTAATGAAGAAAGGAAGCTCTACGAATGTTTGAAGACTGCATATTCTTCGATTACTGCGCAACTTTAATGCTTTTTTAAAAACTGTAATAAACCAAGTGATAAATTACTTATAAGTTTACAGCAGACCAATTTATGCAATACTAACTGTTATGCTCGACTTTGCTTGGGATTAAATTTTTGATTTAAAAAGAAATTTTTACAGAATATTATACTACCCAAGGTTCTTATATCGTCTGAAACGTTTTTTAATTAAAATGTGAATATCAGTTTAACCAGACGATTTAAAAAAATTAAAGACATCGAATTTTCTCCAGAAAATATTAGTTTTTGTTATATACCCTATTGGTACAAGTATATCCAGCAGATACCCTCAGTATACCGGGGAATATCGCTATATTTGAGTACGACGTTTCTTTGCATTCAATGACAATTTGGCGAAAAAAGGCAAGAATCGGAATTTTAGCTATCTAAATTTCACCAATTTGAAGATTCCTTACAATTGTTGTAATCGTTCATGCTATTGACGTCAGCGGTCTTTCGTTCTGTGATTGGGGATAATCTAATTGTGCTAAGAATGAATACAGAAGTATCCTCTCATTCATTGCAATGGCAATTCCGAAACATTCTGGTTCTGAGAAGTTTTCGGCAGTAAACTGTCTTCCCACCCTATCTGGTGGTGGATGTAGGGAAACCACCGGTAAGAGGTAACTATGCCCTCAAGTAAGAGGAGGGGAAGCGAATTCCTTAATTCCGGATAGTTTAACTTTGTTGACGCCTTGAAACTGTCACTGAACTGCTGATAGTTTTCTGAGAGCATTTTAATTCAAAAAGTGGTTTATTTGAAGATAGAATTTTTTTAAAAAAATCATTCATGGTGTCAGTTAATACATAATTTTGTCCTACGATTTTCTCTCTGTAAAACTATTAAATTGTTTGACTATTAATTGGAAGATTTATTATCTAATAAAGAAAGATTGTTTACAATAATTCAGTAAAAAATATAATATTAATAATAATAAAAATATGAAAACCTATATATACTTGATGAAACCTGGTTACCTGATTACCTAGAAAATATTTTCATGTCTTTTATTAATAAAAAAATTACTATTTCTTTAGTTAATGTGATGTTTTCACTAAAGCCGCCCTGATGCTTCGGTGTCTAAGAGCAAAATTAGAAGTAATACAATCGAACCTTTCTATCTCGAACCTGTTTATCTCGAAAACCTCTATATCTTGAATTTTCTAAAATTCCCTTCATTTACAATCTAAATTCAATGTATTTTCCATGTTCACCACGAAAATATTTCCTTCAAAACCTCTGTATCTCGAATTTCGGGTAGTGTAAATTAGTGATGTGTCGTTCACTCCGGAACGAATCCGCGGATCCGACTCCTCAGAAGGAACGATCGGATCCGATTCCGACCAAACGAATCCTCTAAAAGGAACGAATCCGCAGAATCGGATTCGTGAATCCGTGGATTCGGATTTATGAAGCCGAATCGGATTTACTGATTCCGCGGCATCATGATTCCCATTCAGAATCGCTGATTCGGATATATAATCTTAGATGAGGATTTGTTTCGTTCTGGAATGAACGATATATCATTTGAGGTCATGGATGCAGATAAGTTTCTTCGCGTGGAGCAGGAGATGCTAAGCTTCGGTTGATTTGAAAGAATGCAATCGGTTACGCTGTGCATACAGATCGATTTCTGAGGTTGCTTACAAAGGAACCAGTAGAATAGTTGGTTTGATCAATGATTCTTTTGATATAGCTTGAGAAGTAAAAGAGTTGCTAGTAAAAAGAAGATGCAAGTAGAAAGAATTCATAATAATTATAATTAAAAATAATTATAATTTTTGTTCTTAACTCAAGATTTCAATATCAAAAATAGTTTCATTAGTTGAATCTCGGTACATAGAAATTTATAGATTTGATAAAAACTATTTAAGAGAAAAATTTGAGTCTGTACTTTTTCAAACAGTCAAGAATTTTTGGTTTGAAAGTTTAAAATAAGTCAACAAATAGGCACGCATTTTAAAAATTATAAAGAAATAATATTTTTCCATTTGAGTAATTTAAAGAATTAGATACGTCGAAATTTTTTTTATATGCCTTTTGGTTTTCAACAATTCATTTAGGTATGCCATCCTCCGCACATGCTTACTTGGCAAGGTCAGTAGAATGCAATGTTTCGTCGAACTCTGCTGCCATGGGTTCGAATCGCGGACAGGCATTGTCGTTGCAAGACAAAGTTTTGAAAATTTTGATTTCGTATATTTTCTTTATAAGTTATTTTATAATATACACTCATGTCCATAAATTAAGGATAATGAAGTTCAGGCAAAGAAAGAGACAGAAGCAAAACAAATTTGACTTATTTGTAAAGTCTATTTATTAAACAAAAGGTAAAGAGCAAAACAGATGCTATATGTTTGACATAATTAATAAAAATTGCGATTTTTACTCCCTGGAGCAAATTTCAAAAAAGAACCTATTTACAAAAACCAGTATAACATGGTTAGTATGATGGTTAATACGGAGTATGTCTCCCGGACGATGCAATACAGGCCTTACAACGCCTAGGCATGCTGAGTATCAAATTATCAATCTGATCTTGGGGAATATTACACCACTCATCAAGCAATGCCCTCCGAAGTTCCGGTAGACAGGTGGGAGGGGGTTGACGGGCTGCAATTCGTCGGCCAAGCATATCCCACACATGCTCTATTGGATTCAAGTCCGGTGAGTATGCTGGCCAATCCATACGGATGATATCCTCCGATTGAAGGCATTCGTCTACAATGTTTGCACGGTGAGGACGGGCGTTGTCATCCATAAACAGAAATTCAGCACACATGGCGCCCCGAAACAAACGTACATGTTGTTCCAGAATGACATCCCGATAGATGTGGCCTGTCATCGTTACACTCTGAACATGCAGGTTAGTTCTGGAACCAAGAATAATTCCTCCGCAAACGAGCCATCCTGCACCACCGTAACGGTGTCGTTCAATGGTGTTCTCTTGGTGGTAACGGGTACCTGGCGCTCTCCATATGAAAGTCCGGCGACAATCAGACTGCAAACTAAACCTGGACTCGTTGGAAAACATCACACAAGACCACTGTTGCGGTGTCCACAATGCATGCTCTCTACTCCAGGCTAATCGCAGGCGACAGTGAGTTGCGGTAAGTGGAACACATCTGACAGGCCTACGAGCATATAGACCAATGTACCCTAAGTGTCTGTACACGGTCTGTCTTGAAACTGTCGTACCGGTAGCTGAAGAGAGCTGACGAGACAGGTCTGATGCTGTGCTCCGTCTGTTTCTTTTGGCAGTAACTGCCAAATACCGGTCCTCATTCGGCGTTGTAACTCGGGGGCGATCTGTGCTGTAACATCTACTCACATTACCATCATCTTGGAATCGTTGCCAAAGCCTGGAGATGACACTCTGGGCGATTCCAAGTTCCTCGGATACTTCCAGCTGGGTACGTCCACATTCCAGTCGTCCGATAATTTTACCACATAAAAAATCATCGAAATGCTTCCTTTGTGCCATAACTATGCGGTTATTGCACTGAAAGGCTTTTAAAGCGCTTGTGAACAATTTTACTTCTTTGCCACCATTCCTTATATACCCCTCTCTTACACTCTCGTCATTGTGACGTACTATCCGCGCCATCTGGTGGTTTCCTGTAATTTGCATATTCTTCTTCAAGATGTGTGTGATAATTCTACAGGTGAAATTTTTATCTTAGAGTTCAATTTCTGTGTGATCCTGAATTATCCTTAATTTATGGACATGAGTGTATATTCAGCATTTTATTTTATTTTACTCTTTATTTCCAAACCTTATTTATTATTAGATAGATTTCAAATAATTCCTATTCTAACTTAGTTGTTCCCCCATACTTATATATATAAGTTTAAGGAATTATTTAAAGAAGGTACCTAATAAATAAATCAGGTTTAAAATAAAATAAAAAGATGAATATATTTTAAAGAATAACTTTTTAAAGAGAATATCCGAAATTAAAATTTTCAAACATTGTCTTGCAACGACTATGCCTGCTGAGATTTGAACCCATGTCGGCAGGGTTCGTAACACAACGTTCTCCCGACCAAGCCACGTATGCACGTGACTTGCCCTGCATATTGAAATGACATCTATAGTTTGCTGAAAATTTAAAAGCAATTAATTAAACTGACAGGAATTTACTAAAAAATTACATTTTGTTAATATAGTTAATAACAGATTTTAACACCAGTGGATCTTTGATAACTGCAAAGAGTTGTTTTATATTCCTTGATGATGATTAAAAGATTTTTTAATGTAGATCTCATTAGAATTGGTGAGATTATATTTAATTAGAAAGAAATCTGAGCTGAAATTTCATTACTGAACGCTTTAGTAAATATATTGTTTCCAATAAATTAAATAACATTGATGGGAAGTCCTAACCAGATAATATAAATCAAAAGCGTCTCAAAATACTGAAGGTTCTAGCAAAATTTCGTTAAATTCACTAACGACATTTTAAATAATTAACAGAAATGTTAATTTAAAAATAATTAGTAATTAAAATTAATTAGTAAAATTATCACCAATACATTTAATTATCTAATTATAATTATTAATCAAAATTATTCATTAAAATGAATATCAATATTATTAATTATCTAATTATAATTATTAATCAAAATTTTTCCTTACAATTAATATCAATACAATTAATTATCTAATGAAAATTATAATTTTATTGATTATGATTCATAATTATATTAAAATACAAGTTCAATAATAAAGATTATTACAGTAATTATGGGCGATAAATCCGTTTACGTTTCGGGATCGAAACGAATTCGCGGATCCGGATCCGCAACCGGACTCGGAACCGTGGATCCGACTCCACGAAAGGAACGAATCTGACACATGATTAGTGTAAATTGCAAACATCGATGCCCAAAGACAACCCTTCTTTAACAACAGAAGTTGCAGACAAAGAAAATTCCATGACCCCCGCAGGAAGTATGTGTGGACAGGGAGGGAGGAGGAGGATTCGTGGAATTCCGGAATGTCTCCGTCTGCTATCGCGATATGCTTCCCAACCGAGAGAGGAGTACAGAATGACGCGGACAATGTTGAATGTTGAGCAGGACGTGACCACTAGGGGTCAGCTTCCACACTTATGTCAGAACTCTGGGAGGAGAAATTCATTTAGTTTTTTTTACTTTCTTAGGTGGTGGCTGTTCTGCGAAAGCGAGTCTTTTCTTAAACATTTTGCAATTCGATTTCGAAGGCATTTGATACGGCAAGAATAAAAAGAAAACTGAATGTTCCATACATTGACGAAAAGATGAAAATCCTAAATATCTTGGACGGAAATCCGTTAATGAAAAACAGGGAAATTGCAGACAAGTTTTGTGTACCAGCTAGCTTTCTCTGCAATCATCAAGAATCGAGAAGTTGTGGAGAACAGGTTTCTAAGCAATAAAAAGGTGAAAAAAGTAGAAAATGTACTTTTCCGGATATGGACGAATGCGTCAAGAAATGGTTTACGCAACGTAGAAACCAAGGAATCCCTATCAGTGGTCAGATGATGCAAAGAAAAGCGGAAGATTTCGCCAAAGAACTTGGACATGAAGAGCACTTCAAAGGCAGCAACGGATGGCTTGAAAGCTTTAAAAATAGGCATAAAATTGTTTTCCGCAAACTTTATGGTGAAAGCGTATCTGTTATGGAAAGTGAGTGTGAATAATGGATGAAAGACATCCCTGCTCAGTGAAAGGATACAAACCAAAGAATATTTTCAACGCAGATGAAACGGGACTTTTTTTTATCAATGATTACCTGACAAAACTGCCATGTTTAAGGATGAAGAGAGCAGACGCGGAAAGCAAAGCAAAGTTCGTTTGACCGTGCTCTTAGCAGCCAATAAAGATGGATCAGAAAAACTTCCTCCTCTCATGATCGGACGCTCGGAAAAACCTAGGTGCTTCGCTAAAGTTAAGTCTTTCCCTTTAAAGTACAAAGCCAACAGGAAAGCTTGGACGTCAAGTGAAATATTCAAGGATTGGCTAAAATCCTTAGACAAATCTATGCGAGTGGAAAAGAGGATAATTATTTTTTTCATAGATAATTGCAGTGCACATAACAACCTGCCTGCTTTTAAAACCGTCTCTGTAAAATTGTTTCCTGCAAACACCACCTCAAAGTTGCAATCTAGGGATCAAGGAATAATTAGAAGCTTTAAAGTTAACTACAGAAGACAGTTGGTACGCAAGACTGTAGATGACATTGATGAAGGAAGTACCCTCCCAAAGATCAAAGCTCTGGATTTCACGAGGATGATGGACTACGCTTGGAGAAATGTGACACAGAAGACTGTCCAAAATTGCTTTAAAAAGCTGGATTCAAGAATGTATGCGAACAGGAGAAAGAGATCAACAAAGAAGAGTGCGAAAGCATCGAAAAAGAAGCAGAAGAAACTGTTGACGCCGCAAATGAAGAGTTAGAAATAAATTCACAAGAGTGGAATGCCATGAAATCTGGATTAAATATCAACATTTCTTTCGAATAATTTTTGCAAGTGGATGATTCCCTGGCAACATGCGGAACCTTGACAGATGAGGAGATTCTCAATAATGTGAGAGGCGTTCGAGAAGGCAAAGCCAAAGAACATACCGATGCACCTAAAGTGACAACAAAAGAAGCAGAGAACAACTTTTCTTGAATCTCAGGAAAATGCTGGCCAAGAGGGATTCGCAGCTCTTGCTAACCTTAGAAGGCTAATAGAAACAAAGAAAGTTAGACGTCAAATTCATCGAAAAACTATTTTTATTGTTAAATGTACGCATGTATGTTAAAAAATGTTATGGATGTAGGGATAATTAATCTGCGATCATACCACTGTATTTTTCTACAACAAAAGCAACTAAAACATTTTTTAATTGACCGCATTTAAAACCTCTATAACTCGAAACCTCTTTATCTAAAATTTTTTTCCTTTCCCGTGAGATTCGAGATAGACAGGTTCGACTGTGATAAACATATATTACTAGAGATGGGAAAAGCCTATCTGTTTAAAACCAAAAACCGTCGTTTTTTTGTTCCGATTAACCAATTTTTTAAAATTATTTTTTGACCCGTTATAACCGATTTTTAAAAAAATTCCAAAAACCGGGTAAAAAACTGACCAAATTAGCTTTGGAAATTAGGTAAATTAAGGAATTCAGCTCGCTATTATTCAGTGGGATCTGTTTTTGTTTTTTAAATTTGAATTCAAATTTCTATATTTAAATTAAATATATTTAATATGGTTAAATAATATATTAGCAGTACTGTGGTAAATAGCAAAGGCGAAGCGTCGGTCATGCGCACGGTTTCGTTGTGAACGAAATACTTTTTCTTCAATCAATAACGACAATTCACACCTTAAACATGTTGGATTTTATTTGAGTTGATAGACATATTATAATTTGATATTCATGATTCCCTTAAAAAAAGTAATTTTAAACCTAGACAATTAACTCCGTGCTTTTAGTAGTCTTGCACCTGTTCATTGTGTACTTGAACGTTCCTATTGGAGTGAAGTAATTGTTCTTGTCATCAAATATTCAATTGCAGGCAGCACCGAGGGAGTTTCGGAAGCACAAAGCTCCGCCCCGCAAACTGGTTTTGCAAAATGAATATTGATTGCAATGATTTATTTAACGAAATAAAAATTTGTCGTCGAAGTTTGCTTCAGTTTGAAGTTTTCTCTACACAATATTTATTTTAAAGGAGTTAATATCTTTCTCAAGATTTAAAATTAAAAAAAGTTTGAATTAATTTAGTTATATTAACGTCCATGTTTTAAGCAACACGATGGCTGTTTTGGAACGAGCCTCGTAATTTTTGAACCTTGATCAGATGACCAGAATGAACCTTGAGCTGGCGCCCCTTTCTCCAAAATGCCGCACAACACCAGCGGGAGGACAAAAATTACATGACATCTAGCATTAGTCAAAAACGATTTACATCCAAGCCGTTTTATCTACTGAATCTGATATAAAGAAAAACTAAATTTAACGATAATATCAACAAATTTGTTATGAAACAGGTAAGAAAATGAAATAAAAATCGCATGTTGTAAATTCATTCTAATCAGTAGCATTGCAAGTTCTTTCTATGAAGTAATCTTTTTTGCTCTGCGATTTACTAACGTTTTTGAAATATTAACTTTATAAAAATAATTTATTTATTTAACATTTTTATGTGTTCCTTTATTCTTTTCTATCTTTCATCGCGAGTACACAGATATGACTTGTTGCCGGATAAGTAAGGATAAACCATTTTAAAATTGACATAACTATCTTTTTCAAAATGCCAATTTAATCGTTCAATTCTTTTCAAAATTTAAAAAAAAAATTATGATTTTATCATTGCTTTTCATCGTTGTAAAGGAAATTAATTTCCTTATTTCATTAAAAAGTTTAATCGCGTTATTGATTCCATTGTTAAAGCTCTGTTTAAGGAAATCTGCTTTTTTTTAAAAAAACAGCTAGGAAAATCAATATTCAGTGCGAACAAACTGGTCGCCAAAAGCGTTTCTTTAGGAATGTATTAAAAACTAGCTGATAACCCGGTTTTTCTCGGGGTTCAAATATTTTTATATGACCCTGACTCCATTTCCTTTTTCTCCAAATATATAGACAATAAATGTGAAACAAAAATTCATCTTCAAAATGAGACATTTTATTTCAGCCAACTTGCAGGGTAGTCATAAGATATTGGATCCATTTGAAGAATTAGTAATAAAAAAAACTAATAATGTGTTACAACTGCGTTATATATATATATTTAAATAAGAGCGCATTTAAAAAGTTTTTTTGTTCAAATAGGCGCTGTTGCGGTGGTTTAGGTCATGGATAGCTAACCTTTTTGAGAAGTGGGTCAAAGTTTGTTCTTTATTCTTTTTTAATAGTAGCCCGTGGGTCAATAAGTTAGTGGCGTAACATGGAAAGGGGGGGGGGGGGGAGGATAGTGGTGAAACTGGAGTGTTGAACTATTCACACACTTTAAAATCTTTTTTTAAAAATTATGTTTCTTGTTTGTTTTACAAATTTTATTTTTTAAGTGACAAGTAAAAAATAAAGGTTTAAGTCGAACAATTAATAAAGCGAATTAGATATTACAGAATAAATATATATAATAATATATTAGATATTACAGAATATCGCGGACTCAATTTTACGTGCATACATATGTAGATGAGAAAATATAATAATAATAAAGTTTAATTATTAAATATATTCTTTTATTAAACCCTATTAAGACAAGGCTTAAACAATAGTTCAAGCTGGTACATTTCAATTTGTTTGTTAATCGCGTCAAGTTTACTACCGACTGACATGCGATACACAATCAGAAAACACAAAACTAACTTCCCAGAAGCTCTTCTTCGCAATTAAACAAATAAGAAAAACGAAGCATAAATTCTTTTCGTTGCTTTGCGGAAGAATAAGAAGTAATGGTTCCATATGTTGATAGCTGCCTTGAGCCGAAGATGACAAAGGCCACTTTTGACCACTCCTCTCATTTATTTTTTGCAGCGGCAGAAGGGCTTAACGTCTGTCGTGACACCCCTAGGTTATTAGGTTATGTGAACCTCCCCTCTATTTATGGGTCACCGAAAGTAACTTCAACCATTCACAGATTTCTCCGCCAAACACATTATAATTCGCACCGAATCATGGAGTTTAACACGATGCAACATTCGAGAACATTATTCTTCCTATATTGGCCAATTTTACTGTGCTAATAGGGTAAGTGCTCACAGTTTTGTTCATAAAACTAGCAGTATAAGAAAGGAGTTAACAAATGTTTTGGGACAATTAATTATATAGTAAATTTTTCATTTATAAAAAAGAATACTCAATCAAAAAATCAATAACTTTTTCTTTTATAATCATGAATTATATGCTTTTAAAATTTTCTTTCAGAATTATGATAATATATTGAGAAGCAATTTTCGTATGTTTTCTTCTTCTTCACCATCAAAAAAATTGTTACAAATCACAAAAAAATTGTTACACGCAATTAAATTTTTGAAATTATTTTAAAATGAGGCCAACGAATTGAACGGAATGAAA
Source organism: Araneus ventricosus (assembly GCA_013235015.1). Lineage (NCBI taxonomy): Eukaryota > Metazoa > Arthropoda > Arachnida > Araneae > Araneidae > Araneus > Araneus ventricosus. The sequence goes on from BGPR01011840.1 coordinate 14,261, forward strand.
CGTATCACCAAAGAAATAATTTTTAAGTATCTGTATGGTTTAAAAATAGTTTTTGTGTGAAAATAATTTCGAAAAATATAATGGGAAACGGCGAAATCTTGCTTAATTTCTATTTAACTCAAGTTTTTTTTAACTTTTCGGCCATTGAATGTTGATAGTGATCTTTCACTTATAATGCAAAATATTTTAAAAATATACAGAAATATAAAAAACAAAGATTTATTAGTTCAAAGTCTAACCGTTGCCTAGCAACAGAGTATGTATAAATTTGTTTCATTTCAAAATCGTCTGAATGTAATCATTTGACATCATCATTGTTATCCCATACCAATATCAGAAAGCATTGTAAAGAAGAGCCTTCTATTAAATATCTAATTTTTTTGAATATAAGTATAAGGTGAGATTATTACCATTAAATAAATAAACTTTAAAAAACTTACTCTGCTTTTTTAAAAGTTTATTTTTTACGTTGAGTGAACTTTGGTATTTATTTATTTTTCTTTCACGATGATACAATTAAGTAACATAACCAGCCTATACACTTCCCACTACAGACCAAAGAAATTTCCAAACGCCAGTGCGTAATGAAATTTCTACAGAATCAACTGCATAACAGTCCGAATATATACTTGAAATGTAAATTTATGCGAGAGCATAAATACAAAAAGTGAACCTGACATTCTGAACAAGATAATTGCAATTGTCAGAGCGTCATGAAGCTTCTGCGGGATCAACATAGTAACATCCCTAAAGTATGAAAAATCATAAGCGAACATACATCACGAGATCATACAGAAGTACTTTATGAGGCGAAACAATGATGTCAAACTTTACATAGGCAATAAGTGTGTGCTTCGGATTGCATCAGTTTTTCTGTTATTTCAACATAATTTTCGTCTTCAATATATAGATAAATAAATTTTTATGTAAAATTTCACTTGCATGTTTGAAACTATTTGTTATTAGCAAATACGCTAATTAGATAAATTACATTTATTGTATTTACGGAAATGAGCATGAATAGTTTAATTTGTATCTAGAAAATCTGTATGTAAAAAATCAACACTAAAAGATTGAGAAGAATCTTAATATTATTTTTTTAATGAAGCAGGTGTAGTCAATACAAGTGACAACCTTCTTTTATAAGAAAAACGAAAATAAATGTTTGAAATGTTACAAATTAAGCTTCTTCTTTCTTACACATACTTACTCTCGCACAATATCCCATTACTTTTGCACAGACTATCGACTTTTTCCTCGCGTACTTTTCATAAATCCATATCGAAGACCCTATAAGACATCAGCTAGGTTCATTTTCGATCGAATTCGAATATGCGGGAATCTAAGTGGAAAGTTCAAAGTTCACTAAATGTGTGCGCTACGATGCGTTATCAAACTCCAGAGGGCAAGCTCCGTTTCTTCATTTATATAGTACAATTGCCTCAATTTCTTTAACTCTCTGAACCCGGCTACAATGAGAATCCCATTGCCTCAAAACCTGGAGTGAATTTTCGCTCACAAAAACAGAATGGAAATGTCACGTTCTTTACAGAAATTCCAGGAGGTCGACACCTATGGTTTCCCGATCAGTTGGCAACAAAGAAAGGAACTACATTTTTCCTAAAAAATTTCACCTGCTGCTGTCGAACGGACGTTTTGGGGCGGAAATAGGCTCATAGGGTTAAAGAAGCTAACTCCACGTAGACCATCGACCATCGTTATTGTGGCAACTACGTCGAAAGTAAATACATACTTATTAAAAATAGCAGTACCATTATTTAAATTTAAAAATATTGAAATAAGAATTTGTATTTCTAGATAGCCGATCTTTACGCCGATCATGCGTCCAAACTCTCGCAAGGTAAAACCACTGCTAAAGCTTTTGTACCCTTTCAAAACTACCTTAAAAATCTAGAAGCCTGGCTTGTGAGATGGAAAACTAAACTAAAAGTTGACAAGACAGAGGCAATTCGCTTTAACAAAAAAATGACTCCAGGCCAAAAGTGAGGGTCTATGGCACCCCAATCGAATGGAAAAAAGAAGTGAAATATTTGGGGGTTGTTCTGGATAAGGAACTGAAATTCCGAGCCCATACTAGCCAGATCAAGGAAAAATATAACAAAGCATTCCGCGCCCAATACTCATTAATCTGTAGGAACTCTAGTCTAAATCTCAACAACAAGGTACTAATCTATTTAGAGTATCTCAGACCAATTCTCACTTACGCGAGTCCCATTTGGGCCTGCACTGCCAGAAGTAACTTACGAAGCATTCAGGTGCTTGAAAACAAAACCCTAAGAATGATTACAAACGCCAGGTGGTACCATCGAAATATTAATTTACGAAATGCATTAAATGTCCCCTCCCTTCAGCAGTTCTTTCAAAAACTTGCTAGAATTTTCTATAGAAAACTGCCGGATATCAATAACCCCGAAATAGCCAAAATTCCTGTTTATGATCATAATGATAAACAGAATCGTAAGAGACCAAGAATGACTCTCTCACTCTGAATTCCCCCCCGCACTGTTGTGCATACCTTTCTTTAACCTTTTTCTGCCTTAGATAATTTTTTACAACTTTCTAATCTCCTATTATAATATTTCAAATTTTTAAAAATTTTTTTTGCATTTATGTAGTTTGTAACTTTTTATTGATTTAATTTATTCCTAAATTTGATCTTCCTCATACTGGTTTATGCATTTTGATTATCAGGTCTAGTTTTCATTTTCACTTAAGCCCTAATGTATTAGATTTTCAGATGGTGGGGCCTGCCGCCCCAAGGAGCTGAAACCACCACAATTATTATTGCAGAATATGTAGGTTCAATTCTTGACCAGAGTAGGTTAAATGTTGATTATGGGATATTTCTTCATGAATAAAATGGCTCGGTGTCTTGTGGATATCGGAAACTGCATTGCATATAATCTGAGGCCTGCTTGATGACTTCTTAATAGTTTATCGATTGATGTTCGGTATTTCGTACGTGGTACAATTAAATGTATGTATGTGGGTACTAAGTACACAGCAATCGAAAAATAGCTGACCTATTCCGAGAGTTCTAGGAATGTAATTAGGAATCGGATTGGGACCAAAGTTTGCACATGCAATATTAAAAGTATACGCTGAATAATTCTGTAATAAATAAATTTAGTACCAAGATCCACCTATAGAGTACGCTATCATAGCTAAATTCACAGATAAATGTAACGGAGTACTGACAAACATATTTTTTTTGCAAAGCAACAGCCTCGGTCACTTGAATGTGTCACTTTATATTTTCCTATGTGTTTTCCCTTACAAGTTTGTTTCATTTGAAGCAATGAACCGTGTACTTAACCGCAGATTATCGCCCGAGTTATTTTGCATCTGTAGTGTAATAGTCTCTTTCTGTGCTAAAAATTTTCATGTTCGGTTTTTTTTGTCAAATTCTTCTCTCTGCGTGTGAAAACAGCATCCCGAATCGTAATACTTTTGCCGAAGAAATTCCTGAACAATAACTGAAAATTACCAGGACTTTCCAAAAAATACACTTTTCCTTCATCGCCGTCGCTCCTAAACCAATAACGCTGTTATATTTAGCATGATCTCAGTACTTAGGGATTATTAATAAAGAGATATCAGTTATATTTCTTGTGTGCATGCAGAGAGATGGATTTTTCCTTGTATAAAATCTGAAAATACGTAATTTACATATTTTTTAAATAAAAAGATTTAATTATCAAAATGTGTTTATAGAGTTTATTTCCGCTGAACTCTCTTTTTATGTTCATTCCTAGAAAACATTCTTCTGCAGCATGATTTTGGAACTATGTTTTTTTAAATTTTAGAGTATTTCTTTGAATACCGTATGTAAAAATTTTGCTTTTCATCCGACGATCCTTTACAGCTACTGTACGCTTAAAATAGGAAACGTATTTTATGGTCAGCATTCTTCATTCCTCTAATTGCTTCTCCAATAATTTGTTGGTAATCTTTTGTATCGCCAAAATGAGTGTGCAACGACCTGTAGAATGCAAAGAATGTTATTTTTTCGTTTCATGATACGTTGCGGAATGCAGGGTTAAATAGGTTTTTTTCCATACCGGGTAGAAAATTTTTGATGCGTAGTAGACATATTCTTCTACCTACCATAAAGGTTCCAAATTCTGCTTTGGAGAGAAGGGTAAGTAGTTTTAGAGCTTGTCCTGTTGGCAATTGCATTTATCATGTACCTAATGAGTGGAAAATTGTCCATAAACGTGTTAGAAATTTTAATCATATGAATGTTAAGTCTAAATCCTTAAAACATAATTCTAATAAGTCTGTTAATGATTGTGATATTTGTAAAGTAATTGTTAATATTAATGATGAAATGTCTGTTATTGATAGTACTAATGTGTTTATTAGTGATAATAACAAAGTGCCATTAAATGATAATGATATGGATTGCAATAGTGAATATGTGCTGCCGTCTAAACGGCACATTGCCAAAATTAGTATTAAGCATAACTTAAATAATAATGATTCTGTTGTTAGTGAAAATAAGTATAATAATTTAAGTGTTGATGATAATGAGGTTGAACGAGGTGTAATTATAACAATTAAGCATCCCCCTCCTATAATGCCGAAAAGAACTGAAAGTTTTATTCAGTGTCTAAAAAAGAAAAATGATGAATGGGGACCAGTTCAAAGAAAACTTGGTGGTCCCTATATAAGATTGTTTACTCAGAGTGGTGAAGCCAATCATAGCCAAACAACATTTTAAAGAATAAATAATTTGGGTTATTTTATAATTATACTCAGATCTGAGCTCTCCATCAAAGTTGTAATACGCGGACTTCCGCTGACCTAAACGTTGATGTTCTCAAAAACGCATTAGTTGAGGAGCATGAAATTTTTGTAGATAAGGTCGTCCAACTAACCCGATTTATAACTAAAGAGCCATTAGAAAACTGCCAAATATAGAAGGACATAAGGGCATTTGGAAAATTACTCCCCTTCTCTATCTTAAGTAAAAGTGGCATCATTCAACGGCAACAGTAGTATGCCAGGGGATATAGGATGCAAATTTTTCCCCTCGTCCCCCCCGAGTTGAGTTGAGTTGCCTCCTCCTGCTTCGAGTTGAGTTTAGTTGTTTCCTCCTGCTTCGAGTTGAGTTTAGTTGTTTCCGATGCTACTTTCGAAGTTAGTTGTTTTGTGCTGATATGAACTGAAGTGAGCGGAGGAGAGTGACGTCATTTTTTTGGACTTAGAATTTTTTCATCTATTTTTCGATGTAAACTGAATTGAGTGATGTCATCTTTCCATTTTGGAGATTTTCTTAATTTCTTGAGTTATCTAGAAAGCCAGTTAATTAGGAATCTTAATTAGCCAAGGCTTAATTATTGTTAATTAGGAATCTTAATTATGACTTAATTATTATTTAATTTAATGAATCTAATTTATAATTGAACTTAATTTTACGATGCGAATTGTGACAAAAAACTTCACTCATCCTGGCCTGGAATCGATGCCGGGACCATAGTGTTCGCAGTCAGACACGCTACCATTGGATCATCCTGGAGCACACACTTTAACGTAAAAATAATCTATTTGAGTTTTACCATATCTCTAGGGGCGTCATCTATCGGTGAAAAATCAACTATGGCCAGAACAATTTTTTCAAAGGTGTAGAGTTGAGTTGGTTAACGTTGCGGGAATCATTCGAACTGAAATGAAACTACGGAATCATAGGAAGAGAAGTGAAGAGGAGATGATGACGTCAATGGTTAGAAACTAAGTGTTTCTGAGAGGCAATGGGTTACCGCGGCATGTCTGAACGTGTTAGTGTAGACGTGGTCAGGTGGCATGACATCACGGAGAGTTTAGGTGATCAACAGCTGCTTCCTATGATCTGATTGGCTGACCGGATGACGTCAAATGTTATCAGAGTTTCTTAATTGGCTGTTTTAGAGAAATAAAGTGAACAGAAGATATCTCTCTCTCTCTTTTTGGGTTACTCGTCCTCTACAGTCTGCCATTTCATTTTGTGCCTTTGCCTGTGTTGCCGTGTTTGATTTTGACTGTCGTTCCGGTGCTGAACGAATTTTAATTTTTCTGAAGCATGTCTTTCTCCAAAGCTGGTGGAGTCTCAAAACGTAATAGTGAACAACAAGATAAAATGTCCAAGAAATTATGCTCTAACAATCGAATGGGTTCAGATACGACTCTGAATTCATTGTCAAAGAATATGGTGCCTTTTGGCGGAGATGTTTACACTTATGGGAACACTTTTAAAGGCCCGACTCGTGTCCATATCAGAGGTTTTCCAAAGACGAAAATGGCTGCCTGCATCCAACAAAAAATGGAGTCTCCTTGAAACTTGCAGTTTGGAGTGACCTGCTTCGCAAGATGTGCCACTTTGAACCTTGTAAAGATCCTGATGCTGTTCTTACAGTTTAATCACACGGTGAACTGTAGATGTTGCGTAAGCCTTTAAAGATTTTTTCAACGAAAAGATTTATCTTTTCAACCTCTCCCTGAGTTAGTAGTACTCATGGATGATCAATTCAACAAGTTGCGAGATTCACATGAGCCTGTATTAGAGAGCATAAAAAATAAACTCTTGACGTACACTCTCAAGGAACACGTGTTAAGCGAAATGGTCAAAAATCCTGATGACGGACGATGGAACCATTACGATGGTGAAACTCTATCCGGAGTAGAGGAATTGAAAGATGTTCTTTGCGAACACTTAACAGACTTTATTTCAAATAATTTTTCAGTCACTGTAAAGAAGAACTGTGACTTTTGCAGCTGTGCATTTTCTGTGTCCCATAATTGCATGGTAAGTGGTACAGAAGATTGTTTCAATATTCATTTTGAAGAAGCTTTGTATAATGTTGGCTGGCAAATACTAGCCAAAGCAAATATAAATCGCCCTTACTTGCGACAGTTAGCAGATGAATTCTTTGAAATTTTGGATATTAAATGTATTTTTGAAAAAGTAGAAGAAATGTATGTGAATGAGCATTCTACTGATATAATATTTCACCCTTTGTAAAATAATGTTTTTTAATAAAGAAATGGTTTTCTCGAAGTTTATATGTGTTTGTTCTTACTTGTTTTCTTAGATTTCATACAAGTGTATATGTATATATATCAAAACAAACTTAGATACACAAGACAAAAACTCAAAAACAGTCAAGACAAAATGGCAAAAATAGACAAAAACCAGAATAAAATTGAAAAATATCATAGCGAGCCGCTCGTCAGGAAGGGAAGCTCGCTCATGATATTAATTTGTGCTTTTTTCTGCTAACGACAAACGAAATCCGTTAAAAATTGCCGTCATCCCCTCTAAAAACACAAGACAAATAAAAATGGAAGAATTCTTGAATAAAAAATAAATACATTTAAGAAGATTTAAAAAGAATCAAATACAAAAATCCGAATACAAAAGACCTAGAATAAAATAAAAAACAGCCGTAATATAAAAAATAATAAAATAAAAGCGAAATATGCTTACCATGGCCGGGAAAAAGCTACTGCGACCACGAGGAGAATGAACGCCAAACCAGTTATTGCTGTTGCCAAACAGAGGTAAAAGAAAGATAAGGAGAAAGAGGCTTTGTCAGTAGCTCCGTAATCACTGCTTGAGATATCGTCGCACAAAGTTTTCGGGAATACCATTATTTAAAAGTCGATCATACAAAAGCTTCTATTGTCTAGATTTTGAAATTTCGTTCGAACAAATAGATCTAATGCGAGAAAATTGAGAGAGAATAGTGTTTCTATAATTCTTAATAGAAATATTAGAAGATCAATATGAAAGTCGGTTGACACAAAAATTAAAATCCATTCTTTTGTCAAAAATATCGATACAAAAGTTATTATCAACAAGTTTAATATCCAGATCTAAAAAATCCGCTTCAAACTGATTACAGTTTGTTTGTTTAAGAAGCAAGGCTGAAGCATAAATATTTTGCCACGTAATATTAAATGATCCATGATTAAAAACAATAAGATCATCTACGAATCTGAAAGCCTGAGGATGAAGAAGTAAATAATTCTTCTCAAAATAATGAAGGAAGAAGTTAGCTGTAATAGAAGAAAATGAAGATCCTTGAGGAATGCCATGTAATTGGAGAAAAATACTTTCCCCATTGTAAATAAAATTATTAAATATGCAAAAATTACATAATTTATCCCAATACTCAAAAGAAATATTGAGAAATTTTTGTAATCAAAAAAGTATGAGTTAAGCACCTCTCGAAGAGTGGCTAAAGGAATGCTTGTAAAAAGATCTTTGAAGTCAAAAGTCTCAATAGAAGAAATACTGTTCTTATTATTGTGAATGAAATCAATAACCGGTTTATTATTGTTAATAATCCAAGTGAAACCTTCTGAACAAATGGCATTCAGTAATTTTTTTAACAGATTGAAGAAAATGTAACCAGGTTGCTTCATGTATGAAGAAGTTCCACAAGTGATAAAACGATAAGAAATAGGATTTTTATGAAATTTTGGATTAATAGTAATATAAGGAAAGCAAAAATTAAATTTCTTAATTTTGAAGAATTTATAGAAAGCAAGAATTTTTTTGGATATTGTACTGATATTAAAGTTGGACGTTTTGTATGTTGCTGAATTTTGAAGTTCCTTATCCAGAAGATTATATTAATGCTGTTTGCAAATAAAAGCATAGTTATTGGAACCTTTGTCGATAGGAGTGATGATGAATTTACTTTTTAAGTCTTCAATAGCAATTTTAATATTAGAAAAGCTAAAAGAATCAAAACATTCGGAATTATTATAATGGAAGGAGAAAGACTTTTTCAAAAGGTAATAAAGATTCCATTTCCACTCAATGAAAAATTCAATGGGGATAGAAAAAGCATTAGAAGTTTTTAAACAGAAATCATCAATATTATTCAGTAATTTATGCAGTATGGAAGGAAGAGAAACACGAAAAATCGGTCTGAATTTTGGACCTTTTAACATGATACTTTTAAGATCTGTATTCTCTACAATGTCTAGATTATCAGTAACAATATGGCCAGAATCTTTGTCAATAAATTGAGAAAAGGAGTCTTTATCACAAAAACAATTAGCTGTTTTTTAAGATTTACAATGTCAGAAGAGGCATTATTGTAATTGAAGATTTTTCTTCCAAAAGGAACATTATATTTAAAAGTTTTTTTGTAAACTAATGTTTTTAATGGGAAAAAATTGCTGTGCACAATTGAAAATGGAAGAGAAAGGAATCTTGTCAAAAGTAGGATGCTGGAAATTAAAAATGAAATGCAACTTTTTAGTAGGATCTTTAGTAGGAATTTTTGACAATCTCTGTTTCAAAAGATCTAAAATGAGAGTTTTGAAATGTAAGTTATTGGACTTAAATGAACCAAAGTTTGAAAATAAATCAAGGAGCGAGCTAGATCTTAAAGAGAAAACAAAATTCTTGACAGGAGCCCACAGATAAGAGTTTGCAAAAGAAAGTTCTAATGCCTCAAGTTCACTAAAAAGGTCAGAAACTGATTTAGAAGGTCTTTTTTTAATCCTTTTTCCTCTGCAACCTCTAGAAGTCTTATGATGTGTGTTATGAAAAAGCTTAAATGTACAGGAATTGTCAGGAGAAATCTGCGTGCTATTAAAAAGGTCATTAAGACCGTATGGAATAGTTGTTTTGTATTGGAGCATAAAAAGGTTTTCTTTTGAAAGGCGATTGTTTTTTATCAGGAACGATATCCAAAATTTTAATAGAAATGTTATCAAAGCTATGACGCTTAAAGTGCTCAAATTCGGCATTAAAAGAAGAATGTGATAAATATTTTTTATATCATGTCTGTGTTGGTTAATTCTAATATTGATAGTATTGCTAGTCTGACCCACATATTTCATATCACAAATGGTACACTTCAAAAGATAAATACAGTTGTCGATTTTGCAACCAGGAATCAAAGCATCATCATTGCGAACTTGATCAATATCAAGCTTAGGGCAAGTAAGACATCGCCTATTAAAACATTTTTTGAAAAAAATCTCTATGTTTTGGCCCCTAGAAAACGGTAAATAAGAAAATTTCCTGTCACAGAGATCATGAGCAAAATCTTTGCAAAACATGGGGTAATTGTCTGACGATGTAAATCTATCCCCCAGAGTAGAAAGACACCGAGCACTGCGCGTTGAGTACATTTTGCCAGTCGCTAAAAAATTCATTGTGTGAAATGCCATAGACAAAAGGAGAAGAAAAGTAAGTACAAAACAAGTATAAAGCATAAAGTATACAAGGAGCGCTGAAAGCTGCTGCAACAATCATGCTCTAGAAATTAAGAAAAACAACAACAGAAAAAACCAAAAAAAATTTTTTTTAACATAAAAATTATACAAAATGAGAAAGCAAATTCTGTATTCGCGCTAAAGCTGCGTCAACAGAAAAGCATTATATCAAAACAAACTTAGATACACAAGACAAAAACTCAAAAACAGTCAAAACAAAATGGCAAAAATAGACAAAAACCAAAATAAAATTGAAAAATATCATAGCGAGCCGCTCGTCAGGAAGAGAAGCTCCCTCATGATATTAATATATATATATGAAATATATATATATATGAAACGCTAACGTACGTGGCAGAGAAGAGGTTGATTTCTCTTTTGTCGATGGAAACAATAATTTGTTTACGAAACAAAAGCGATAGCCTCCTCCATGATAAGCATTACTTCATAGTAATAGCTATTACTATATACCTTCTGGCATAAAATAACTTTTTCTCAAATAAGAAATTGAGTTTAAGACGAAGAATCTACAATATTTCTTACAATATAATGACACTTTGGATCAAATTATACAAAAGAGATCAGTTAATAAATATAAAAA
>BGPR01011840.1:30100-47035 GCA_013235015.1 Araneus ventricosus
TTTAACAATGGCTTGATATTTTTCCGATTTATTTAAAATTACATGAAACCTCTCGATTAAAGCATGATTGAATAAAATAAACTGATCTTCATTCGTCAAAGACTGCCTCTTCATTGGATTAACCAACACTAGTTGAAATGATGCCTCATTTAGTAGACAGGGATAAATGCTCCTGCTTCGTGTCGACTCCGTGGATAGTGAAAGATGATTGTTTCATGATCAAAGTTTCCTACTGCTAAAAAGTACTCCATGAAAAGAATTTACCTATAAAATCAATTGTATCGGCCACATCCAGGAAGTTTAAAGTTCTGCAATTCTAGTTGCAATATTGAAAAATTTTGTCGTGACAATACGTTATGGATTTCGACGCAATCTTCGTAAATGCATGCCGTGGAAAATAGTTGAAAAATTTCCATAGTGCCTTCTTCAAGCATCGAGGACATCTCTAATATGTATCTGCAATGTTTTAAATGTGCAAGAAGAATTCAACATGTGTTTTCCTCGACAGATTCCATTTTCTAATGTGTGATTTATTCTTCAAAAGTGTTTTCGGATTTATTTTTTCATCAAAAATGAATGTTTTCGAGACTCATGGATTATCCCTGTGTTTTCGGTTTCAAAAAACTGCAGCTGATTCAAATAAAATCTACAAATAAATTCTTAAATTCCTCGACGTGGCGCACCAAAAAATATAACTTTTAATCGCTAATTGTTTGATTATTTACTTTTGATTATTAATTGATTTTAGGTTTTATATTTGAAAAAAAATTATTTGGTGTTATGTATTGATTTATATTTTGTGATTGATCATAAATTGATATGAAATTGCATTTAAAAAATTTAAATTGTTTGTGATTTGAAACTAATTTTGCAGTGTCCATATTAAATTTTGAAATTTAAGGTAATCATGTTGAATATAAGATATTTTACAAAGAAATATTAATTTTAAAAGTTTGGTTTTATTATGTTTTTAATCATATGTTTCATTTGATACAGAAATTTTTGACATTAATTTAAAAAGTGAAATTTTTGTTTTGATTGATTTTGAAATTTATTTTGCTGATAGCAGTGCTGTAATAAATGTTGAGGTAAGTATAAGGTTTTATTGAGAACAGCAAATAATAATATTAAAAAATGTGGTGAATTACTATGCAACGTTGAATATATTATTTTCAATATTGATGTTACTAAAAAGTGCTTATTAAAAAAAATGCATATTAAAAAATGGCTTAAATATTTATAAATCAAAATGTCTAAAATGATGAAAATAATACTCATAAATTTTAATTGATTCATAAATTAATTTTGTTTAAAATTAGGTTTAAATGTGTTTTTGGAGTATGGCAAATCATTTATATTACATGACTTAAAAGAAAAGTAATTAAAACGAATTTAACTCTACTCAGAGAAATTAAATAATGCATAAAAAAACACCAACTTCCTCCATTCTGAGGCCTCGGGAGATCAGCTTTTGTACTTTCGGCTGCTATAACAGATTGAGAGTGTAGTTAGGTTGTTAAAAAGATAAAAAGAAACAATTTTCTCAGGAAATTTTGCGATGTGGATTAGCACAGATTTGACCATCAAAAATAAAAAAATACTCATCTCTGAAGGCTATAATATCCCATCGTATCTTTCTTCCTAAACAGAAATTTCTTCACTTTATCAAAAATAAATTAAGTCATCATTTTTTTATTGCCATACCTACCTATCACGACAATATTTCAATTTTTATTTTTTTAATAATAATAATCAATCAATCAAGTCAATATTTAATTTTTTTAGAATTCAGGAAAACAAATATTTTATCAAGATAATCTTGTTCATGAAGAATTTAATTATATTGAAATTAGAAAATCTAATCATTGATATTCAACATTATATCTCTTAAGCTTAAAATATTATTCTTGAAACAATTTGCATTTTGGTTTCACATGTAGCTGTTCAAGTGTTTACATTCAGAATGTTTTAGACGTACCAGAAGCCTTCAAGATCTTTATCCAAGAATTATAAGAATTTATTTTGTTTTCATATTGCTATTTTATAAAATACAATTGAAACTATTTTCATATCTTGCTGCATATTTAATGTCTATAAATATCAAGCCATGCTAAGCAATTAAAGAAATCTTTCAAAGTTTTAAGAAAATCTTCTAAACTTTTACAGCCTCGCAGTATCTGCGATAGCAAGGGCCCTTCTGTCGTACGAACCTTGCGGAGGGGGGAAATAAATGAAACATCATTTCAGCTAGTGTTGGTCAATGCAATGAAGATGCAGTTTTTGACGAATGAAGAAGAGTTTATTTTATTCAATCATGCTTTAATCGATAGGTTTCAGGTAATTTTAAATAATTCGGAAAAATATCAAGCCATTGTTAAAGTATAAATAGACGCAAAGCGCGGTCACCGGCGACGAAGAAAACAAGCCACGCCAAAACGGGCGTCTGCTAGGAAGGTTACATGGTTTTAGAAAGAGGCACTTGCACCATCGCAGCGAGATTAAGTAGTATCGGAAAAGACGGGAATTCCCTTTCGTTAGAGAGCGGTTGAAACTGGATTTCAACGAGTGACAGTTAATTGTGTGTTAGAGTTTAAATAGAAATAATTTTACGGATTAAATTTTGAGTAGCGTTTTTTAAAATTAGGAAAGTGTTAATTTATTACACACATTACCGTACGCACGCGCACACAGCTACACGCACGCGCACAATACACATAATACATATATATATATATATGTTTCTTAGTCTTTGTTTAAACAAACAAACTGTGAATTCAGTTTGAAGCGGATTTTTTAGATCTGGATATTAAACTCGTTGATAATAACTTTTGTATCGATATTTTTGACAAAAGAATGGATTTTAATTTTTGTGTCAATCGACTTTCATATTGGTCTTCTAATATTTCTATTAAGATTTATAGAAACACTATTCTCTCTCAATTTTCTCTCATTAGATCTATTTGTTCGAACGAAATTTCAAAATCTAGACAATTAAAGCTTTTGTATGATCAACTTTTAAATAATGGTATTCCCGAAAACTTTGTGCAACGATATCTCAAGCAATGATTACGGAGCTACTGACAAAGCCTTTTTCTCCTTCTCTTCCTCTTCCTCTGTTTGAAGAATTCTTCCATTTTAATTGTCTTGTGCTTTTAGAGGGGACGGCGGCATTTTTTAACGTATTTCGTTTGTCGTTAGCAGAAAAGAGCACAAATTAATATCATGAGCGAGCTTCTCTTCCTGACGAGCGGCTCGCTATGATATTTTTCAATTTTATTTTGGTTTTTATCTATTTTTTGCCATTGTGTCTTGATTGTTTTTGTCTTGTGTTTCTAAGTTTGTTTTAATATATATGGCGACTCCTGACGTCTGCACCCGCAACTGCGGAACTGGTCTCTGGCAGCATTATATAACTGAGCAGAACGAACTTTGAAGCAGTCTCATTGAGTCTTGTTTGTGCATGTATTCCAGTCGCGTTGGAGCTGTGTTCATGCAGTTGCGATTTCAGTGACTACTTCAACACGTTTGCATTTACTGCATCTATGTTTAATCTCGTTTTAACCTATTTTTAAGAGTTTAATCTAATTTATAGTCTCTGAAGCATTTTAATAAAAGAATTCGTTAAATATATATAAATAAAGGTTACAGTATATCTTATTATCTCTCATAAGTTATCTGGCTGTCTCTCTGTTTGTTTTGTTCTCGTGAAAATATAAATAATTAATTTTAAATACTGATTAATTTAAAATCAATGACAGAAAATTCTCTTGAAAAGATTTATAAAAAATCTTAAACAGTCATCAAGATTTGGAGGGTTGAATGCTGTGCGCAGAGCTGTAGGAAATAATGTGAAGACTAAGGGTATAAAAAATGGCTAGAAAGTAAAGATTCTTACACACTACATAAATCTGCAAGACGAAATTCTAAAAGAAATCGAGTCATAGTAGGAGGAATAGATTAACAGTTTCAGGCTAATTTGTTAGATATGCAGTATCTAAGTAAATTTAATAGTGGATATAAGTATTTATTGACATGAATAGACGTGTTTTCAAAGTTTGCCTGAGCAATCCCCTTGAAAAAAAAAATAGAATGGTCAAAGTATTTTAAATGGGTTTAAGAAAATATTCAAAGAACGGGAACTACAATTATTACAAACGGAAACAGGATCGGAATTCAAAAACCGGTTGGTACAAAATTATTTAAAGAAAATAAATGTACACTTCTTTACAACGAATAATGAAACTAAAGCTAGTATTGTTGAACGCTTTCATAGAACTCATATGTGAAAAATGACTAGATATTTTACAGAATATAACACTCGAAAGTACATTGATGTGATTGCAAAATTAATCTACAGTTGAATCATACGCGGGACCGTAGTATTAAAGTGAAGCCATCTTCCGTAAATATTGATAATCAAGCAGAAGTATGGCATAATTTATATGGTGATATTTCTAAACAGAAATCAGAAAAACCTTTTTTAAAGTAGACGACACAGTTCGTGCTAGTAAATGGAAAGGAAGGTTTGAGAAAGGATACGAAAATAATTGGTTTAGGGAAATATTTACTGTTCATCAGGTTGTTCCTAGAATTCTAACTGTTTATAAGTCGCGGGACTTTCACAATAATGCTATTGAAGGTACATTTTACGAGAAAGAAATGCAGAAGGTTGTGGATTCCTGCTATTATCCTGTGGAAAAAGTTAATAAAGGAAAAGATATGGAAAAATAGAATATTTTGTTAAATTTCAAGGTTACCCGGATGAGTTTAATTCGTGGGTGAGTGAGGTGAAAATGCTATAAATAGCGTGTACAGAAAAAACAACTTTTATGAAACAAGATGTCATTCTATCTGACACTTCTCTCTGGTATCTCTCTACATTATTTTCCCAATAAAAAAATTACAAGTTTCGTGATTCAACTACATTCTCCTATATTATTAGGAGGAAGAAGTGAACTAGGATTAGCCGAAATAATTTACCCACATACGTGGTATAATGTAAATGAAGAAAATAATATCTTCGGCTTTGATTTGGGGGATGGAAAATTAATTACCAGAAAGATTCCACGAGGTTCCTATGAAACTGTTCCCGATATTACAAAAGCCATGGTGCAACTTTCACATGAAGGAAAAATCAGCTTTTAATTCAATGCTAACAACAAACGAGTGAAAATAAAAACAGAAAAGAAATCAAAAGTTATTTTTGAAGAAGGTTTGTGCGATCTCCTAAGATTCCACCCGCATGTTGTTGAAGGAGTCGAGGAAAGTTCATGTGCGGAAAACTCCAGCTCCGTGCATGCACACCAGGAATCCAATTGATATCTGTTTATTACTAATCCCTGAAAACTGCGATCATGTTAAAAATAATAGTCTCACTGATTTAGGAGCGACTGCGATGAAGGGAAAGTGAATTGTTTTGGAAATTCCTGGTTTTTTTCAGTTATTATTCAGGAATTTCTTCGGCAAAAGTTTTACGAATCGGGATGCAGTAACCACATGCAGATAGAAGAATTTGACAAAAGAAACCAAATCTGAAATGTTTTAGCACCGAAAGAGACTATTACACTACATATGCGAAATAACACGGGCGATAATCTACGATAAAGTATACGGTTCATTGCTTGAAATGAAACAAACTTGGAAGGGAAAACACAAAGGGAAATATAAAATGACACATGCAAGTGTCTTATGCTGTTGCTTTTGAAAATAAATATGTTTATCAGATCTCCGTTACATTTCTAAGTGAATTTGGTTATGTAAGCGTACTCTATAGGTGGATACTAAATTTATTTATTGCAGAATTTTTCAGCATAAACTTTTTAAATTGTATGTGCAAACATTGGTCCTAATACGATCCCTACTTACAGTCCTAGAACTCTCGGTATAGGTGAGCCTATTTTTGGATCGCTGTGTACTTAGTACCCACATGCCTCCAGTTACTTGCACTACGGACGAAATTTGGAACATCTATCGATAAATTATTAAGAAGTCATGAAGCAGGTCTCAGATTAGATGCCGTGTAGATTCCGTTATCGACACGACACCGAGGCATTTTATTCATGAAGAATCACACCCCGTAATCATCATTGAACGTACTCAGATCAAGAATTGACCCTACATGTACTACAACGGTTCTAGAAATAAAAATTTTTATTTCAAATTTTTTTCAATTTAAATATTGGTAATGCTATTTTTAGTATATATGTGCTTACTTTCGATGTATATGGTAGTTTTGCAATAACGATGGTCGATTTTACATGGAGATAGCTTCTTCAAAGCAATTGAGACAATTGTACTGAATAGATGAAGAAACGGATGTTTACCTCTGGACTTTGATAACGTATCGCAGCGCCCTCTTTTAGTGAACTTCTCACTTTCCACTTCTATTCCCGCATATTCAAATTCGAGCGAAAATCAACCTAACTGACGTCTTGCAGGGTCTTCGAAATGAAAATTTATGAAAAGTACGCGAGGAAAAAGTCGATAGTCTGAGCAAAAGTAATGGGATACTGCACGAGAATAAGTTAGTTTAAAAAAGGTGAAGGAAAATTTGTAACATTTCTAAATTTTATTTTCGTTTTCCTTATAAAAGAAGGTTGCCACTTTTATTGACTACCCGGCCTCATTAAAAAACAATGTTAAGATTCTTCTCAATCTTTTTTTATTTATTTTTTACATATTTATTTTCTAGATACAAATTTAAGAATTCATGCTCATTTCCATAAATGCAATAAAAGTAAATTATCTAATTAGCGTATTTGCTAATAACAAACATTTTCAAACATGCAAGTGAAATTTTACATAAAAATTTATTTGTTTATATATTGAAGACGAAAACTATGTTGAAATAACAGAAAAATTGATGCAATCCGAAGCACACACTTATTGGCCATGTAGAGTTTGACATCATTATTTCGCTTCGTAAAGTACTTCGGTTTGATCTCGTAATGTATGTTCGCGCTTAAATTCGACTGTGTTTTTTATCATATGTTAGGGATGTTACTATGTTGGTCCCGCAGAAGCTTCATGAAGCTTTTGTTCCCTAAAACCCTAAAAAACAAACCGATAAAAGCGCAACGCACATCTTTTGTCCATTACAACTTACAGCAAATACTGCCCCAGCAGAGGAATTATTTCAATTATGTTGAGAAAGAAGTCACTTAGGTTGTTGTTAGGTCTAAATGTTGTAGCCTTAATCGAGAATCATATGTTCAAAAACCACATTTTAAAGCCGGTAAAGGCTTTCGAGTTCGTTTCAAACGAGTTAAATATATCTGAAATCAAATTATTTGCCAAATGTCTGCTTGCATGTAATGAAACTCGGCACAAAGTTTTGCCTTTAATTCTTAATAAATGCTGGAAATAAAGTTAAAAAGCAATGAACATCTCAAGGAGTTTAAGTTAAATGCATCATTTACTTTTGGGATCAAACTCTGACACTTCCAATCGGAAGCAAAAAATTAAACCCTGGAGGTTAAATGACGAATCTAGCTTGTCATTGCTATTTCATGCCATACCGTGCAATGACAAGCTTCACTCGTCCTGTGACTAAAGTTACTGTGGAATATGATAATGATTCATTTAATTAAAAATGTCCAATGTATTGAATCTAGCACTACTGTATACACTTTTATTACTTGTATAAATATCTCAGGTCACATATCCACGTCACATCCCCGTCTCTAGAGCGTAGATCGATCCTGTTCAGTTTGGAATGGATGTGAGTGGGAACGGAGGGACTTGGAGTGTTATTTTTAAAAAAAAAATAACTATGAGAAAAAAGAAGAAGAAATATTTAACCCTCCTAGCGGCGGAAACGGCTTTTTCTGTTCTTCTGGTTCAGTTCAGAAGCACATAATTCATATTTATACGAATATTTCCTTAAACAACCTTGGATAAAGTATTCTTAAGATTTCAGAGATATAACTAAATGTATAATAAATCGGTGCATTCACTTTAAAGGCTAAGTTTTCTAACCTGAAAGCTAAAAGATCAAAATAATTGGGTGCTTGGAGGTTTAACAATTATTTGAAATACAATTTAACTGGGCGGGATTGTTTCTAACGCATGCGAATTCTGGGAATAAAACATACAGCAAAATTGTTGCTGAACTAGCATTTTTTTCTTTTTCTTTTAATAAGTTGCACCCCTAATGGATGGGAATGAAGGAGTTTATGGCTATCAGTTTGAATCTTACATACGAGGAGTTAATTAGCAAAGGTAGCATAAGAAGAAAAGAAGAATGCAAATATATATTAATACAAAAACTAGCAGAAAAGAAAAAAAAGAATCCAAATATACAAATATAAGCAATAGAAAACAACACAACTGATTAAACATGTTTTCTAAAATTGGGTAAAAAATTAAAATGGAAGATTAAGTGGCACAAAAAATAAAATAACAAGAAATGAAAAAATAAAAAGATGACAGAAATAATAAAAAGAGTCCAAATACACAAATGTAAACAAATACAAAAACAACGCACACAGGTTAAAAATGTTTTTTAGAATAGGGTGACATTAAAATGAAAGATCAAATTACAACAAAAAATAAAATAATAAGAAAGAATGTGAAGGTACAAGTCACAGACAATTTCTGTTTGTGATCAATTGGAAATTCATAATTCCGTACACATTTTTTAATGATTAAATCTTGCCGGAAGGATTGGCAGGGTGGTGGTGTCGTGTGGTTGTGAAATCCACCTTAAAACTTGAGAACGTGGATTTTCGTGAATGCACACTCAAATTATGGACTGTCTAAATTAACAAACAACATGCGATTTTTTAGATTTCCCTCGATTAATAGCACTGAAGAAAAAATCAACCACAAAATTAATTCCTTCTTTCCGAAATATGGTATATTTTCTTCTTTCCTCAATAATTACTGATAATTTGAAAACTTTTATGATAATGTTTTTCAAATTCCTTCAATTTCTTTTCTTCAACTGTCAAGTTACAAAATGACGTTTTGCAATAAAGGATACTACAATGCTTGAACTTTTACCAATCGAAAAGAGCGCATTTATTCTACAGTTAACGCCGGTATGAAGTTGTTTGAGAAACTGACAATTTTTATTATAAATAATTTAGTAAGTATTGTTTGAACAGATTTTATATAGAATCGTTCCCATCTGTATTCAATTTACAATGAGAGCTCATACATTGAATGGCGTAGGAAAAAAACCCAAACATTTAAATGTACTTGAAAATATTTACAAATCTGTTAACATGTGCAAGTTAATAATTCGTTGTACAGTTACCAATACAATGGAACCTAAACAAATTTCTTTTATTTAAAACTTGGACTTTTATGTCCGGGCTGGTGAATGGAAATTACAGTAGTTACAACGGAGGGGGTGCTTGGAAGCGCATAGCCACGGCAACTTTTATCGTCCGTTGACGGAAAATAAATGGTTAGTGACATGATACAAGTGGAATTCGCCAAATATAATATATTACCTAAAAGAACAATTTACAAAAGTTTAGAAATAAGATACTTACATGCTAACCAACAATAGCCAGTTATTGCAGGGAAATGAAAAGAATTAGGAGAAACGCTAGAAATTTATGTAGGTAAATCTTAAAATATGAAACGCATGTCTGACAAGGAGTGAGGCAATTATGAATTGAAGGGTGCAGAAAATAAACGATGATATTCCATTCTCTTTAATATTGAAGGCTTCAGCGCCAATTGTTAACTCTATAGATGTCATTATATTATATCTGTTTCAAAACCGATAGGAAAATAAAATTCCATCAAAATTATAAATTTCAAATATTCGACAAATAAGGAAAACAATGTTAAAAAATGAGAAAAAACTATACTGCAAATAAATTAGTGCCATTGAGAAAGTTAATTGTTTTAAATTTTTAGACAACGTAAAAATGATTTTTGAGGTATAAAATTTTTCGAAGCTATCAAACGAAAAAGTCAAACTCGCTTAACCCTGTCAGGGGCAGTGTTTCCTTTCGAAACGACCTCTTAAAGAATTTTTTTCATCGACCAACTACCGCTTTTTGGAGATGCATTTCACAAACATATACTTTCTAATATCCATTAAAAACAAATAACTTCATCAAGAGTTCTAATCTTCCATCCTCATGGCTTTTTACGCGAAAACATTTTGCTTCCTCAAAGGAAAAACGTGACATTTTTTCAAACAATTCCACACCAATGGGTCAAGGTGCTAAGTCAGAACTTATTAATTTTTTTCCTACATAATGTTTCTTTAAAAAATTGGCAAAATAAAAAATAAGAAGTAAAATCTGCCACTTATTTCAAAGTATTCATGTGCAGAGGAGGCGGCAGAAATCTTCGCATTCAGGGGCAAGACACCTCCGAGGGGAGGGGGGAGGGCAATAAAATTTTCTCTAATTTAGGTTACTTCAACAGAAAATTAAATAATTAATTTCATATTTAATTAAAGCTGAGTAAGTAATTATTAGCGAAATCTATAATAATAATTAATTATTTGAAGTACTTATCTATTTGTACAGTCTCGGTGCAAGAAGAATTATCTGACGGAACGACAAGCAATAACAGAGAATGAAATGTTAAGAAGATAAATCTCATATCAAATAAAATGCACCGCTCTGATATTAGAAAAAATTTGAAAATAATTATATATATCTCATAGCAAAATATAATAATAGCTGAAACAAGTGAAAATAATTATTAACTTATTTCTAAACCTATAAATGCAGTTCTATATATCAGGAAAAACAGAGATGCAGGACCAACTACTGGAGCGATTTCGATAATTTTTATTTCATATGAAAGCTAATAACGTCTAGATATAGACAAGATTTAAATTCCACCCAGGCTTAAGACACACGGGAAGCGGATGACATGCCATGAAGCAACCCATCTAGCAAAAAGGCCCCATGTGAAACCACAGACAGCCAAAAGGAAAAAAACAAAGGACCAACAGCAGCTCTTTTACATCAAGGCCATCGGAGTGTAAAACAAAGAAATGTCAGAAACAGTAAAACTAAAGATCTGCTCTTATCCACCAAATGGCCAAAGGGCCATCAACCTAACGGGTTTCTTCAGAAAGAGAATTTAGTCAATACAAGCCGAAAAAACAGGTCAGATTTTGCCAACATTTATTTCATACCAGCGGCGTGGCCGGCGATGCACGGGCTATCTCGAATAATGCGCCGTACTCTGGTGCAACTATTCAAGTGGTATAGTTATTCAATATCAAGTATTCACTAGGAGAAACAAAATTCTATAACTTTTTTAATCCCTTATGTTTTCTTGTTTCTGCCATTACCAACTTTATTTCGCGTACCCCCAAATTGTCCTTTGCGTAAACCCAGGGGTACGCATACCACAGGTTGAGAACCTCTTGTATATCAGATTCCGGAATTATTTTTTGTCTGACTTTTGTACGGAAGGAAGGAAATTACCCAGCGAAAATCGGGATCTCAGCGTGGCCCGGCGTTGCACGGACCATATGGAATAACGCGCCATTCTCTGGCGGAGAGACCTGAGGTCTCGTACACATGCCTAACAGTCTCTCCTAAATAAGTAAGGAGAAAAGAGAGGTTCAAACATTGCGTCCGTGAAAACGCTTCTAAATCGACTCATGTTTAAAAATTCTCAACAAATACAAAAATTGTCATTTTTTAATTTTCGTGAAAATTGTATTTTTTGTCAGAATTTAGTACGGAGGGAAGAAAATAACCCGGCGTTCCTCGGGATCCATATTTTTTCATATGGCCGCCTCCAGTTTATTTTTCTACAAATATATTGTCTTTTTTCTAGAAATATTTCCTTTTAATCCTATATTGTTGAATTAAAACATTCAAATCAAGCCATTTTTTCACCTTAAAACAATATGATCTCAAGGAAAACACAAGAATTTTGAAAAAGAAATTTATTTTTAACTTTTAAACAATAAACCGTATAATAATTAATACAATTTTAAAATGAACAATTACACTTCCAAAGTTTAGAAATTAAAACATGGTATTAAAACCGACTCTGACTCCAGCATTATTTTTAACAGATTCTGTCTCCTCCAAATAAGGCCTTCTCCTCGACTCTCCATTCCTGGCGTAATCAAACAAATGTAACTACCATTTATTCGAACTGAAGTATATACGCATGAAGCAAGATGCACTGCAAACATGAAATTTCAAGGTAAAACCTCACGGAAAACAAAATATTTTAGTGGAAACTCTATTTGAGCGATTTAATTTTCCCTGCTGCTTTATATCAATTACCAAAACACGCACACGACGCTATCCACATTGACTTGTTGCATTGTTGTGGTTTCCATATTGTATTGTGTTCAAGTTTTCAACAATGAAACAGAGACACGCAATTATATATTTGTTTAAACAATGAAAAAGGTTTGAATTGCGCTGCAACAATGAAAAGTATTGTTGAAAATTAGTTTTTAATTAATATCTTTTTTACTATTAAAATTTTGGAATTTAAATGGCCAAAATGGATTCTTTGGATTATTCCAAATCTTTTGGTACTTTCCGCGCACTTCTCAGTTCATCGGTTGGTGAGAAGATAGCCTCACATACGCGTGAATTTTAATAGTGTAGACTAGTTGCGTGGCCCTGCGTTGCACGGGCTATCTCCCATAATGCATCATTTCATGACGGAAAGAAGTGACGTAACGAAACATATGCTCAACATTTTCTCCTAAATAAATAAAGAGAAAAGAGCGGTTAAAACATACTGCTTGCGAAAACGTGTCAAAATCGACTATTTTAAAAATGTTATTTTGTAAAATATATATATACCGTGTCCCTGCGAATTCAATGGGCTATCTCAGGAGTTCCCAACATTTATTCCCTCGTGTACTCCTGGATAATTTTTTATATTTTCACGCGGCCCCGCCCCCGGGGGGGGGGGGCGGGCCAACCACCATCAACCATCCGTCTATGCAAAGAAGTTTCTATCAATAATGTTAAGGGCTTACGTTAGTTTAAAAGTCATTTAACTCGGATTTGACATTTGCCTGGAAAATATTTTCTGGACTTATTTTACGTTTTATTGGAATTTTATACAATAGTATTAGTTCAACGCCAAAACATATGAAATCAGTATTGTGATAATTTCGCATTGACTTATAAGGATGGCTAAAAATTACATTCCTTTTTTAATCCACTATTCAAGTGGTTTAGTTATTAAATACCAAGTATTCACTTAGAGAAACAAAATTTTCGAAATTTTAATCCCTTATGTTTTTTCGTTTCCGCCATTAACAACTTTATTTCGTGTACCCCAAAATGTCCTTTGCGTAACCCCATGATATAGTTCTAGGCTCTAATCTAGAATCTAATCTCTCTAATCTCTAAATCGGGTCCGAAGTAGTAGATCAAACTCTAGCATGATATAGTTCTCAATGCGCCATATATCAATTACCCAACTGGTACACTAGAGTTACCCTCGAACCTATATGTACCTTCTTTACTGGTACATTCGAGTTACCCTCGAACTGGTCTATATTTATATTAGATTCTTTATATATCGTCCTTTATATAACGTTTCTAATAAACGTAATAAATTACGTTTCTTGCCTCTTATAATGTAACGTAACTTTATTTCGCGTACCCCCAAATGTTCTTTTGCGTAACCCCAGGGGTATGCATACCACAGGTTGAGAACCTCTTGTATATATCATTCCGGAATTATTTTTGTCTGACTGTTGTACGGAAGGATGGAAATAACCCAGTGAAAATCCGGATCTCTGCGTGGCCCGTTGTTGCACGGGCCATCTCGAATAATGCGTCATTCTCTGGCGGAGAGAATTGATGTCACGTGCACATGCCCAACAGTCTCTACTAAATAAATACGGAGAAAAGAGAGGTTCAAACATTGCGTCCGTGAAAACGCCTCTAAATCGGCTAATTTAAAAAATTATACCGTTATTTTGTCAAAAAAACTTTAAACTGGGTCGTGGCGAAATGAATGGCCTATCCGATTCTCGAATTATGTTTTGTTTGAATTTAGTTCGGAGTAGTAAAGGGTTAGGAGTAAAAAACTCTGCGTTGCTCGGGATACATATTTTTTCATACGCCCTCCTCCAGTTTATATACGCATGAAGCAACATGCACTACATATATGAACTCTCAAAGTAAAACAACATTTTTAGTAAACACCCTATCTGAGCGATTTAATATTTCCTGTTTGCAACAATTACCAAAACCCGCTCACAACGTCATCCACAATGCATTGTTGAGGGATCCATATTGCATTGTTGCTATTTTCAACAATGAAACAGAAACACGCAATTGAATATTTGTTTAAACAATGAAAACGGTTTGAATTGCGCTGCAACAATGAAAAGTATTGTTGTAAATTAGTTTTTAATTAATATCCTTTTTACTAATAAAAATTTCGGAATGTAAATGGTCAAAATGGATTCCTTGGATTACTCCCCATCTTTTGGTTCTTTCAGCGCGCTTCTCCGCTCAGCGAGAGAGAGAAGGCTATCTTCATATGAGAAGATAGCCTTTCATACATATATAGATACACATCGAATTTTAATAATGTGGATGAAAGCTCACGACCCCTTGATATATCATCAGTGGACGCCTACTCATCTCCAACCTTCATGTTAGGGAGAAATCGCAAAAGTATTACTTCACTGTACATTCTCTATGAAAAAAAACCTTGAATGTGTCCTCAATCCCAACAATTGCACAGATTTCACCGATTAATCTCATTACTTTACAACCATCAGAACCTCCTAACCTATCAGAATGATCCATTTATATTTTGCAAATTCAAAATGTATTTTTTATCAGCACGAGATTCAATCTATATTCAAATAGTGTGAAATACAGCGGCATCAAATACAGAATTTTCGAAGGGGAACAACTACAAAAAACAGGAAGTGTAACTAATATATTGTCATTTTTTAAAAATATATATTGACGTTCTTCTTTAAATTGAAATTTATGTATTAGTAGAGCACAAATGCGAAATTTTTGGTTTTATATCCCGTTTCACGAATCTATATGCAGTAGTTAAAACTGAAAAAAAGTTGTTGCGATCCGAGAACCAGTGTTGAGCGGGCAATTCTTGGTAGGATATGTACATAAGGAAAATCGATTCATCCTTTGTGTGTTTGTTGCCTTCTAAGTTTAACATTGCCTGAGTCACGTATCAAAAACTTTCTCTACAAAAAGGAATATCATATTTAAAAGTTTTTTTGTAAACAGATATATTCTATAGGATCGTTGTTACATTTTGTGAAAAATGGAATGTGAAAGAATTTTGTCAAAAACATGATGCTGAAAATTAAAAAAATGCAACCTTAATGGGTTCTTAGTTGTGTTTTGCTGTCATTGTTTTAAAAGATAATAGATCAAGAATTTTGAAATGAATTTTATATATAATATGAATTTGAGTGTCTTACCACGTGTACTTTGTTAATCTTTACATGATAATTCATGATAAATAAGATAGGTAACTTATATTTATTAAACATTCTTATATTCTATGAAATCATATCTTTTCTATGTAAGTAAGGTAAAATATAATCAATATAAATATTTAAAAAATCGTATGTAAGTATAAATATTTGATTGCACAATATAATAAATTATTATTGAAATTTTAATTAATCTATTAAAATGCAGATATTTTGAATTCTGAACATACTAATCTGTAAATTCTGTAAATTTCTGTCAAGTGGTTTGTTTAAAAACGGAAAATACCCTGTGAAGTACAATTTACTGGAAAAAATGTAATTATTTTTCCCCTCGTATTTAGTGCGATCAGTTGACATGTCAGAATCTAATTTTTGAATATAATTTAGTAATTCTCAAAAACGTAATGTAGCGAATTCTCTTAAAGTTTCAAACTAAGTACACTTATAGTACATATTAGATGACTTTTCCTAATGTTTGGCGTCATAGTATATAAATAAGAACTCGAAATCAAAATTAACAGAATATTTATTTATTCTGACTTGGTCCTGATAAAAAATCATAACTTTAAAATTTAATTTTCACATTATGGAACTCTTTCTATTTCGAACGATTATACTTCTTGAATCTGTGAGTTAAAGTTTTATCTGGTGTCTGTAATTTCCAATTAACAAATGTAAAAAATAATCCCTATAGATTCTTGAACTCTATTTCACTCTAAATAGACGTCAAAATAAAATTCAATAAAGACATTTGTTTTTTAATTGGCTTTCAGTTAAAAAACATCTGATCCTGACATCCCTATGATGTTCTTTATATTTACGAGGCAATGCACCTAAAAAAAGTTTAGGTATCGTAAATCGTGTAGAAGTTAGATCTAAAGTGCACTTCTATATTCTTTCAAGTCTTTAAGTACTACTGTTTCTATCGAAATGTTGAATACTACTTTTAGTTAGAACTTCAACCAAATAGTAAAAGATAAATCTTGGAATTACAACTTTCAGCTTAAAATGTGCAGCTTTAGATTGCTCAAATTATTTTTTCTAATCAGTTTCTCAAAATTCTGAAATTTCATAAATTGATATTTTTACAATCTTACCAGTTTCGAATTATCATGTTCCATTGAATAATTGAACAAACATATAAATAACGTTCATTTTAATAAAATATACTAAACTGTTTAAAAATGCAAGTCTAAAACATTTCCAAAATTATCTACTTCGATTATGCAAGATTACATATTTTAAAGACAAAAATATGAGAAAACCAGACTTACTTCCAGAAGAGAACTGTAGCAAATGTCGTACAGGCATTATGCTTTACATGTTATATCAATACGGAAGATATTTTACGAAGCTGATTGCCAGAAAATTTTATTTCATCTGAAACGTGAATGAAATAAGTTCTGAAATTCACATCAAGCATCTCTGCAATTGAGTCTCTGTAATCATTCGATGGTCTGTTTGCATGCATGACCATAACAGTAAATCATAATCGCAAACAGCAATACGTGTAACTGAACGAAGTACAACAG
>BGPR01011841.1:0-47033 GCA_013235015.1 Araneus ventricosus
AGTTACTTTGTTTAGAGAACCAGAATATCAAATTATGCATAAGATTTGAATGTAATTATATTCCCGGCGAAAGCATCAAATAATTTATGAAGAACCCCAAAACCTATCGAAATTTATGTTTCAAAGACCTAAATTCTGGCATCTTTGTTGCAAATTCGCTTCTAAAGCTTAAACATTTTTCCATATTTTCTATACAATACAGCTTAAATTTTATTAATTAGTTTATTTTGTATGAAATTAATCAAATTCATACAAAATTGTATATAAAGATAGAATTAAGTTCAGGTATGGTGTTTTACAATTTATTGCACATTGCTAAAATTTCTGGGCTAAAACATTATGCGCCATATGAGGTCTGATGGCTGCGAGTTTCACATGTTTAATGTATGCAAATACGACAGCTCGATTATTGTGAAGTCCATTCATACTCGTGAGATACATTAAATCCAACACACCAATTTAATTTTATAATCTGTTACACATCTTACAGGAATAAGCATAGGTCGACTCCACTGCATTCGTCAACATAACGACTCATTTAAAACATTCTTCCGTAGTTGAAACAAGTAATTGATTCTGTACTTTGAGCGAAATTGGATTTATACACTTGAGAAAGTATAATTAACATTTAGAAGTATTAAAATTGTGAGTTAACAAAAACTAACTGAAGAGAATTATTTTACTCACAGCTGGTATCCAACTCATAGGTGTCACATCTTGAGAAACCAAGCCAATATTCATCTAGCATCGCAGCAGATGCAGATGAAGCAGGTATACACAGAAGTCTATTTTCCAACTATGATTTGCAAGAATCATCTCATTCCAGGATAAACTTGATAAGAAATTTTGCATCAAATTCTTATAAATGGTCCAATTGGACTCCGAGTCTGTTATTTCATGAATGGCAGGCAATTCGTTGACTTTGGATTGGCACCAGATTTGATCGTCATCAACTTCGAATTGCCTACCAGAACGTTGCTGGTTTTAAACGTGCCCCATGTTATTTCAAAAACAATTTGTGCACTGTTCTTTCACATTTGCAGCATTGTCTCCGTAAATAGGACATCTTTTTCGCAGCTTGAAAAATCCGTTCAAGTTTCTTCCAACTCAAATAGGTGCCACGCATCTTGAGATACCAATCAAGATTCAACTATCATCACAACAGTTATTTACAGAAGTCTTCCATTTTTTGCCAGTGTTTCTCAAGAATCGTCTTATGCCAAGAAAAACTTGTTAAACCATTTATGTTCACTCTGGTCTCTCCAGGTAATGATAGCACGGATGACATTACTGGACAATCACCTGTAAAGGCCAAAACTATTTTAATGAAACAGTATCGGATTTTACAATTTAAAGATAAAAAGATCTAGAAAAGCACATTCTATTCTTGTAGTATTAGCTTAATCCTTTACCGAAGTGCTAAAAGCATACAACACACTACAGTAGAAAAGATCTTAAATTATCAGATTCGAAGGCTACGTTTCTGCTATGGACTGAAATGCTATTAACAAAATCGCTTCAATATAAATCTTTCACTTGCATCGTAATACATATTTATATCTTGTTTTACAAAAATAAATTCAACTTTTATTTATGTAATCTATATTTATTAGCTTTATACTAAACGAAGATTATATAAATAAAAAAGAATGATAAGTATACAATATGATGCACAATACAAGTATCTCCTGCATATGCGCGCCTGCTGGAAAGTTGAGTACAAATTCAAGAATTAGATTTGACAAAAAGAAAGTACAGATATTTTCAACCAATCTCGAGGAAAGTTTTCATCTGTAATTTGTGTGAAAGGACGGAATCCGAAAAATTGGTTACTGAATTTAAATTAGTTGACTCAGCAACTCTAAGTACGGACACGGCCTCTCTTTACGTACCGTGATCTCGGATACGCAGTGTAAATTCTAAATGTACATACCTACGTCGCGTTCGACATATAAAAAAGTTACAACTGTTCACATATCACAACATATTGTCAATATATAAACACGAATACAGAAGACATTCTACGAGAATGCATTAAAATTTTTTGGACGAATACTGGAAGAATAGTTTTTACTCGAACAGCCAAACAAAAATTATGGCTGAAGTCATCTATGTGGCAGACGATTAGCTTCACAGTCAGGAAGACCCAGCATACATGTCACGTGCACTGCTCAAGTCATACATCTCAAGTACACCAAGCATTTTAAATTTTGAAGTAACATGGGCATCTTTCAACAAAAAGTTAAGTACAGCAATACGTTCACAATTAGATGCGATATCACAAACGCAGTTGCGTTTACCATGGGGTTAAGAAGCTGTTGAATAAGTCAGAGAATTCGCGATTTCCTGGTGGGTGCAAAAATGATATGGGGTTCAGTTACCTCCACTCGGATGACTGAACGTAGCCAACAAGGGAGTGTTTTTTCGTTATGGCGGGAGTAACTCGTTTTCGATTGCCATGCTACGACTGTCAGATGAACCGGCTCGATTAAGACTGAAATTTATACCTTTAGAAACTAAATCAAGAGAGGTATGCTACTTGTATGTTATTCATATATTTCTTGCACAAAAGGAATTGTCTACTGATGTTAATTGAGCAACCACAAATTTTTGCAAGAAGCATACTTTATACTGTATTACTCAATTATCAATATGGATGTTTTACCACCAGCATGCTAAATTTCAAAGTCTAAAATTTGAAATTTTAATCTCAACTCTGTAAGTGTTGCGCTCTTTTATGTGTTAATAAAAAATTCAAAATAGACTAATTCGGGAATATATTGCAAAGCTACTTCAATTGGCCCATGAAATTTTCATGTTAACGGTTCTAAAAGGTTCGGTTAAGAAACCATTTAATGAGAAAATAAAGGGTTTGTAATACGTCATCATGACGGTGCAGGGGCTTTCGGTGTATTCACAAGTTATCAATCCTGTCGAAGGAATTTTATATTTAAAAGCAATGCCCTCACAACTCCTCATGCAAGAATCCTTGAATGAATAAAGATTTTTGAATTGAATGATGGATAACTCGAAACTGTCGGAAAAAAAACCATCCGCCAATTTCAGCACTTACCAATTTCCTCAATTAAAATATCAGCTATACCATTTCAGAGGAAAAGTTGATGATTGCAAGTTAACTTTGAATTCATAATACTAATTGACAATCAGATTTTCTGAAGTTAGCTATTAAAATAAGAAGTTTGATTTCACCATAAAATTCAGAGACTAGGAAAAGGATTACTTTGAACTTTTTTGTAATTAAAATGAAATTCTTCGAAAAGGAATCTATTTCATGAAGAATATTAATTTTTTTAAAAAAATTTACTACACCAAACTACATTCAAGCCAATGATTCGGCAAGTATTATTGCGATTCTTGCATTGACATAAATAGAATCTTAATACCACATAATGTGAGTTTCATTTCCGACGAATTTTAAATGAATACCGAAAACAACTTGCGTTGTATCAAAACGCATGAGAAACAGAAAATTGCTAACCAAGAGTGTTTTACTGACCATGTTTCTAATTAATAATAAAGTCGAAAAAGAAAATATTGCGATTGAGATAATGAACAGAGCGAGTATTGTTGCATCAACCGTAATTATATGCTGTCTACTACTAAATTTCCATCTCTCGCACTTTTCATAATATGCCATTACCGGATTCTTCGATTCCGATAAATTTTTTCTTGGGTTAAAAATCCTCAACATTTATCAAATAATCAAGTTTAATTCTTTAAATCACTAATTGGTGATTAACACGCAGACTTTACTTTCCTTATGCACCCATACAGTCTCGAGGACATGAGAAATGTCAGCAAAAATAAGGGCGCCTAAAGGGAAAAGAAACTTTCATAGAGATGGTGGTCTACAACTATCAAGAATTAGAACTCAACTTAAGATATCACAACAAACCCCATCAAGAAAAAACTGCTACACACTTGAAAATGAACAATCGATTAAATACCAACTATATAAACACGAGAAAAATTACCATATTATATTCCAATTATGTAGACTGATGTCAATCATAGGTGAACCAAGATCTGTCTCAATTTCATTTAATAGGAAGAATCAAGATGAACTTGTAAATAGCAGGATTCGAGTAATCTTCTAAGGGATGCTCTGGTACACGATAAACTTGCATACTTTCATTTCAAGGAATGACTTCACGTTTCATACATAACCATTTGAAACTTACGAGAAAAATGCCGAGTGTAACCCATACGGCCTTATTCACCATCCATGGTTAAACCATGATCAGCGGTTAAATGATGGTTCTGCTATAATAATGCGAAAGGTGACCGAAATGCACTGCCAAATGTATACTTTATTGGGTTGCTATATTGGCATGGTATCTCAATTTCTCTGTTGTTGGCGATTTTTAAAATTACCCTCAGCCTTCGAGCCAAACGAGTTTCTCGCCAACTCGCCAGTTAGGGGATACATCCAGCCGATCATTTCGGTCAGCATTCGCTTGTTCATGTAAATTCCCTTTTAACCGCTGATCAGGATTTAACCATGGATGGTGAATAAGGCCGTTAATGTATTACAAAATTCCATGTCGCACCGATATTTTGATGGTTTTAAAATTATGTAAGCGACCCCACTTCCAGTTTGGATCCATAGCACAAGAAGTCTTGCTCTAGCCCATTCATAAGGGCCGTTCGGGAGAAGTGAAGTGGAGAAAGTTGGTCAGATTGGGTTTTCGTTCAACTGTTATAAAAGAAAGCATTATGGGTTACACTCAGCATTTTTCTCGTAAGTTTCAAACGATTATGTATGAAACGTGAAGTCATTCCTTGAAATGAAAGTATGCAAGTTTATCGTGTACCAGAGCATCCCTTAGAAGATTACTGGAATCCTGCTACTTACAAGTTCATCTTGAGTCTTCCTATTAAATGAAATTGAGACAGATCTTGGTTGACATCAGTCTGCATAATTGGAATATAATATGGTAATTTTTCTCATGTTTATATAGTTGGTATTCAATCGATTGTTCCTTTTCAACAAGTGTGTAGCAGCTTTTTTCTTGATGGGTTTTGTTGTGATATCTTAAGTTGAGTTCTAAATTGATAGTTGTAGACCACCATCGCTCTGAAAGTTTCTTTTCCCTTTAGGCGCCCTTATTTTTTGCTGACATTTCTCATGTCCTCGAGACTGCATGGGTGGGTACATAAGGAAAGTAAAGTCTGTGTGTTAATCATCAATTAGTGATTTAAAGAATTAAACTTGATTATTTGATAAATGTTGAGGATTTTTAACCCAAGAAAAAATTTATCGGAATCGAAGAATCCGGTAACGGCATATTATGAAAAGTGCGAGAGATGGAAATTTAATAGTAGACAACATATAATTACGGTTGATACAACAATACTCACTCTGTTCATTATCTCAATCGCAATATTTTCTCATTTCGACTTTATTATTAATTAGAAACATGGTCAGTAAAACACTCTTGGTTAGCAATTTTCTGTTTCTCATGCGTTTTGATACAACGCAAGATGTCGGTATTCATTTAAAATTCGTCGGAAAAGAAACTCAAATTATGTAGTATTAAGATTCTATTTATGTAAATGCAAGAATCGCAAGAGTACTTGCCGAATCATTGGCTTGAATGTAGTTTGGTGTAGTAAAATTTTTTTAAAAAATTAATATTCTTCATGAAATAGATTCCTTTTCGAAGAATTTCCTTTTAATTACAAAAAAAAGTTCAAAGTAATCCTTTTCCTAGTCTCTGAATTTTATGGTGAAATCAAACTTTTTATTTTAATAGCTAACTTCAGAAAATCCGATTGTCAATTAGTATTATGAATTCAAAGTTAACTTCTAATCATCAACTTTTCCTCTGAAATGGTATAGCTGATATTTTAATTGAGGAAATTGGTAAGTGCTGAAATTGGCGGATTGTTTTTTTTTCGACAGTTTCGAGTTATCCATCATTCAATTCAAAAATATCTTTATTCATTCAAGGATTCTTGCATGAGGAGTTGTGAGGACATTGCTTTTAAATGTAAAATTCCTTCGACAGGATTGATAACTTGTGAATACACCGAAAGCCTCGGCACCGTCATAATGACGTATTACAAACCCTTTATTTTCTCATTAAATGGTTTCTTAACCGAACCTTTTAGAACCGTTAACATGAAAATTTCATGGGCCAACTGAAGTAGCTTTGCAATATATTCTCGAATTAGTTTATTTTGAATGTTTTATTAACACATAAAAAAGCGCTAATAAAGATTAAAATTAAGATTAAAATTTCAAATTTTAGACTTTGTTTTACCACCAGCATGCTAAATTCCATCCATATTGAGAATTTAGTAATACAGTATCAAGTATACCTCTTGCAAAAATTTGTGGTTGCTCAATTAACATCAGTAGACAATTTCTTTTGTGCAGGAAATATATGAATAACATACAAGTAGCATGCCTCTATTGTTTTCAGTTTCTAAAGATATCAATTTTTCAGTCTTGCTCGACTCGGTTCATCTGACAGTCGTAGCATGGCAATCGAAACGAGTTACTCCCGCCATAACGAAGCATTCGGAGAAAGTTTAATGGTAGACATCGCGACGGCAATCGGAAACTGAGTATGGAATCCTTGTAGCCATCACCGGCCACGGCCTAAACACTCCCTTGTTGGCTACGTTTAGTCATCCGAGTGGAGGTAGCTGAACCCCATATCATTTTTGCACCCACCAGGGAATCGCGGATTCTCCGACTTATTCGGCAGCTTCTTAACCCCATGGTAAACGGACGGCGTTTGTGATATCGCATCTAATTGTGAACGTCTTGCTGTACTTTATAACTTTTTGCTGAAAGATGCCCATGTTACTTCAAAATTTAAAATGCGTGGTGTACTTGACATGTATGACTTGAGCAGTGCACGTGACATGTATGCTGGGTCTTCCTGACTGTGAAGCTAATCGTCTGCCACATAGATGACTTCAGCCATAATTTTTGTTTGGCTGTTCGAGTAAAAACTATTCTTCCAGTATTCGTCCAAAAAATTTTAATGCATTCTCGTAGAATGTCTTCTGTGTTCGAGTTTATATGTGGACAAGATGTAGAAAATGTTGTGGTATGTGAACAGTTGTAACTTCTATGTCGAACGCGTCGTATGTATATTCATTTAGATTTTTCACTGCTTATCCGAGATCAAAGCGGTATGTAAAGAGAGACCGTATCCGTACTAGAGTTGCAGAGTCAACTAATTTAAATTCGGTAACCAAATAGTAAACTGCATTTTTCGGATTCCGTCCTTTCACCTAAATTACAGATGAAAACCTCCCTCGAGATTGGTTGAAAATATCTGTACTTTTTGTCAAATCTAATTCTTGAATTTGTACTTAACTTTCCAGCAGGCGTGCATATGCAGGAGATACTTGTATTGTCCATCATATTCTATACTTATCATTCTTTTATAAATTTAAGTGAAATTTTTATTTATATAATCTTCGTTTAGTATAAAGCTAATAAATATAGATTACATAAATAAAAGTTGAATTTATTTTTGTAAAACACGATATAAATATGTATTACGATGCACGATGCAAGTGAGATTTATATTGAAGCGATTTTGTTAATAGCATTTCAGTCCATAGCAGAAGCGTAGTCTTCGATCTGATAATTTAAGATCTTTTCTACTGTGGTATGTTGTATGCTTTTAGCACTTCGGTAAAGATTTAAGCTAATACTTTAAGAAAAAAATGTGCTTTTCTAGATCTTTTTATCTTTAAATTGTAAAATCCGATACTGTTTCATAAAAATAGTTTTGGCCTTTACAGGTGATTGTCCAGTAATGTCATCCGTGCTATCATTATCTGGAGAGACCAGAGTGAACATAAATAGATTTAACAAGTTTTTCTTTGCATAAGACGATTCTTGAGAAACACTGGCAAAAAATGGAAGACTTCTGTAAATAACTGCTGTTGTGATGATAGTTGAATCTTGATTGGTATCTCAAGATGCGTGGCGCCTATTTGAGTTGGAAGAAACTTGAACGGACTTTTCAAGTTGTGAAAAGGATGTCCTATTTACGGAGACAATGCTGCAAATGTGAAAGAACAGTGCACAAATTTTTTTTGAAATAACATGGGGCATGTTTAAAACCAGCAACGTTCTGGTAGGCAATCCGAAGTTGATGACGATCAAATCTGGTGCCAATCCAAAATCAACGAATTGCCTGCCGTTCATGAAATAGAAGAGACTCGGAGTCCAATTGGACCATTTATAAGAATTTGATGCAAAATTTCTTATCAAGTTTATCCTGGAATGAGATGATTCTTGCAAATCACTGAAACTGTGTTGATGCTAGATAAATATTGACTTGGTTTATCAAGATGTGTGACACCTATGAGTTGGATACCAACTGTGAGTAAAATAATTCTCTTCAGTTAGTTTTTAACTCACAATTTTAATACTTCTAAATGTTAATTATACTTTCTCGAGTGTATAAATCCAATTTCGCTCAAAGTACAGAATCAATTACTTGTTTTAACTACGGAAGAATGTTTTAAATGAGTCGTTGCGTTGACGAATGCAGTGGAGTCGATCTATGCTTATTCCTGTAAGATGTGTAATGGATTATAAAATTAAATTGGTGTGTTGGATTTAATGTATCTCACGAGTATGAATGGACTTCACAATAATCGAGCTGTCGTATTTGCATACATTAAACATGTCAAACTCGCAGCCATCAGGCCCCATATGGCGCATAATGTTTTAGCCCAGAAATTTTAGCAATGTGCAATAAATTGTAAAACACCATACCTGAGCTTAACTCTATTTTAAATAAAATTTTGTATGAATTTGATTAATTTCATATAAGATAAGCTAATTAATAAAATTTAAGCTGTATTGTATAGGAAAATATGGAAAAATTTATAAGCTTTAGAAGCGAATTTGCAACAAAGATGCCAGAATTTAGGTCTTTGAAACATAAACTTCGATAGGTTTTGGGGTTCTTCATAAATATTATTTGATGCTTTCGCCGGGAATATAATTACATTTAAATCTTATGCATAATTTGATATTCTGGTTCTCTAAACAAAGTAACTTTAACTTTAAATTACGATAGACATTTAACCCGTGTTTTTAGTAACCTTTCATCTGTTCCTATTCATTGTCTTTTTCAGGTTTTCCCAATCTTTTTCCCTCGCGTACTCCTTGATTATTCTTGGCGCACATGCAAAGAACTTTTTATCAATAATGTTAAGTTAGCTTAAGAGTGAAATGACTCGACTTAATAACATTTGCAGAACTTATTTTTGATTTTAAATTTTTTCTCATTTTTACAATAGTAGCCATTCAGCGCCAAAGCAAATGAAACCAGTATTTTAATTATTTCGTCTTGACTTACAACGATAGCTAAAAATTACACTTCCTAATAGTAATAAAATATTCAAGTGGTGTAGTTATTAAATGGCAAGTATTCACTTGACGAAACAATTGTCTAACTTTTTTAATCCCACATGTTTTCTTGTTTCTGCCATTAACAACTTTGATTTCGAGTACCCCAAAATGGTCCTTCGCGTATCCCTAGGGGTAAGCGCATAACAGGTTGGGAACCTCTAGTCTACATGACCGTCTTTAAGAGTCATGCAGACGTCAGTGTCGTGTAATATCCAACTGCACGTTGTCGGCGCCAACTTCACTTTCTCCTTATGCAAAATATGGATGCAATTGTCATGAAATTCCGGTTCACCCATATTTTTAATTCTCGCCATGTGTCATTGACCCTGGTGAATAAAACTGCTCTTTAATATTACGACAATTAAAGGATTCTATCAGCCTGCAATTTCCATTTTCTTAAAGCTTCTGTTCTTTTAAGTCTTCAATGAACCTCAATATTGTATGCCATTAATATAACTGCAGACAATTTACATTGACATGATGGCAAAGCTCATATTTAAAATCTTAAATTCGGCATGCTTAACGATCATTTTAATTGAGATTTATAACACCGAGATAATCGATTTTCCTTGGAACGTTTAATAAACTCTTTTCACTTGAATTGACCATTTTTTAGAGCAGAAACATTTTGATTGGCGCACGATGAGTATTCTCCACTATTTCATTCACTCAATCTGGAAGCTTTAAAATATAAAGGGCAAATATGTAATACGTATATGCGAGTATAGCATAGTACAGCACTTACCATTTTCATAAGCATATTTGTATAGTAACGATTAAGTTTTATCCGATCCTGTGTATTTCATCTAACTAAACATATTGGCGACCCTAATGTCCTTGGGTGATCAATTATTCCTCAAACGAATATCGGGGCGGCCCAAGTCAACTTCACCACAAAGGCAAAGCAACAATAGGGCTCCTCCCACACTAACGTATCTTTTAAATTCTATGTCTATATTAAATGTCAAATTATGATTCATGATTTACCTGCAAAAATTCTCACCATAATATTAAGATACAATTAAGATTATATGTTGGTCTTTTTGAAACTAGAATATATGTTTCTCTTTTTGAAACTAGAATAATATATTCAACGATTTTAATTTAACGCAATATTATAACATCTATTTAAAAAATCCCTTTTCTTTCCTTTTTATCTGAAAAATCTTTCGTTATTTCCCCAATTTCAATGCTCTGCAAAATGTTCTGTTCCATTCGCATGGCCGCTAAGCCAACTAACCGCTTCTGGGACACTGTGGATCGCAAATACGTTTTGACAGATTTTAGTTTAGAAGAACTTGCATCGACAGCAGAAACAGTTACTGGAAGTGTCGGGGAAAAAACATCAGCACCACTGGACATTAATGGTATTATTATTCAGGATAACGATAGGGGCACCATAATGAAAGGGAAATTATTTTCAGTTATGATCAACTTAGAATTATAGTAATATTTTAGAAATTTTAACATAATATATATCCCTATATATAATACATTTGGAAGTATATTTCCAATATAAAATGTATTCTAATATAATTTTAGAATACAATTATATAGAAATATTGTAATTGATATATTCTGTGTATCTTATTGATTTTTGTACTGTTTGTTTCATGAGTGGTACATAATGTCCATTGTACTATAAGTTTTAAAGTTACAGAGAAACATTCAGTTTTGATATGCCTACTCATAAAAACTTTTGCATCTCAACGTAACTTTTACTATTTAACCCTTTGCACTCTAGAGGCTACTTTTAGTCGCCATTCTAGACGGTTCATCAATTTGAAGTTCCATGATTTCTATGGTTGAAAAAACCTACAGAACAAGACAAACCTACTGTTGCAAGAAGTCGCAAATTAATTTTTCAGGAAAAATGAACTTGCATAAATATATTTTTTGTTTCAAAGCAATACAATGAGCCTTTGCAATCAGTGAATAATTATGCATTAATAATTATTATTTCCGAGTGCAAAGGGTTAACAGTTTGATATCTAATGTAGACAGCAAAGTATTATTTGGAAAATGCGCAGTTCTTTAAAGCTTCAATCTCTGTTGAATTAATTTTCAATCTTTGTACTGCATGTATAGAGGTTTTCAATAGGGCTAAGTAAGCTTTATTTTCTTAGGATTTCTTGAAGTCCTTCCTCCATTGGGTATTTATGAATCTGCACTTGAATGCTGTGCTACGAATAAGAGATCTGACTGAATGAAAGTTACTTAAGAGCCTTCCTGTTCCTGAACTATCGAACATCAATCTCCAAAAGTTTGTTCTTCATAATCAGTTGCGAC
This sequence comes from Araneus ventricosus, assembly GCA_013235015.1. Classification (NCBI taxonomy): domain Eukaryota; kingdom Metazoa; phylum Arthropoda; class Arachnida; order Araneae; family Araneidae; genus Araneus; species Araneus ventricosus. Next base: position 11,708 of record BGPR01011841.1, read on the forward strand.
TAAGCGGTTTCTTACGAAAGGCTACAGGTTTTACTATGTGGATATGAATCTATCCTGGTGATATTTTTTAATTTAAACTGGTCTTAAGTTCTGAACTTGTACTGAATACTTTGAAACTAATTCATCAACCATTAGATCATATGGTATGAAATATCTAAATTAATATCATGCTGAAATTTAAAATAATTGTGAGCGTTTACCTAAAATATTTGAAAACATTGTTTGATCTTCAATCTTAATTTCAGAATGGTAGTCTTGGCAAGTACTCTTTAATTTATAAATTATTACTTGACATTTTTACAGCAAAAAGAACTAGTTCTAAATTTCGTCATTTCGGAAATCTGACATTTCTAATTATAAAGTAAGCATTCACCTTGCATTAAGTCCTAACAACTACGAATAGGAGTTTTCGGCGCAGAAATTGTGGAAGAGGTTGCAGTAGTTGATCGGAAGGTTGTTGGTTCGAGGCCATCTATTTTTCAACCTGTTAGTCCACCCTAACGGGCAGACAGGATCAGGGTGTATGTTTTAATTTCCCTATTCATTATTAATTTATTTAAGTGGATTTAATTCGAATACTGGATTGTGTCCATGCAATAGGGAGAGTTGCGGAACTCGGCATCACATAAGCTGAATAGCAATTGTAATTTTTGATCATGAAATGATTAATAGATTGCAATTAGAGTTCGTGTATTAAAATCTGTTTTGATGTTGAGGACGCTTGCTTGCACTCGTATGCAAAGTATGTGCTGTGACTTCTATTGCTAATTTAGTTTCTCTTAACCAAGATCTCTATCGCAAATAAATTAATCTCTCACATTGTGGTAGGAAGAAAGAAGTGATGATTGATGTGAAATCGTACTCGAGTCTGTTTTCTTGCCTCTTAAGATAATGTATCCTACTAGTTATGTTGGCTTCATGCTGTACAGATCTATGTGTGTCTTCTCTGATACGCCTGAGAGTTTAATATAGAAAGACTAACATTTGGTCAGATTTGCTAGTCGAGTATTTAGGTGAATGGCTTTTCAGACTTGAGGATTACTGTCAAGATGTTCCTCAGAAACTCTAGTCTTTATAGAACTCTTATCCTTTGTTCTAATACGGAGTATGAAAATACAAGATCATATTTTTGAGGAATTTGCTTCAAAATTGTAGGTTTTATACACCTATTTTGAATAAAAAAGGAGAAAGCAAATTCAGGGAAGCTTGCGTTTATTGATCCTTTTTTGAACGCCTAATATTTAATCGATGTTTTATTCACATGAGCAGAAAGATAGTGTAGTACTTCTGAAATTGTGAAGTAAAAGTAGCATTGAAACCTCTAAAATATAGGTTTTCAAGCAAAAACTTCAAAGGTTTCGAAGTTCATGTTCAAATGACGCGTTCCTGCATATACTCCAGTTGTAAGGAATTTTAAATTTTATTGTGCGATTTGTAATCAATGAACTTTTGGCGCTGTATTGCCAAGTCTGGACTTCGTGCCCTATAATCAAATCAGAAAAAAAACTTACACATTGACATTGAACCACATGTCTAGTCTGACTAGACATACGAGTGCAAATGGTTAAATATCTGAATAAATTTGCCTTATTAATTCTGTAATTCAATGTTTTGATGTGTTGTCTTAAGCAGCGAAAAAATGGTAAAAGGTAATGGTTAAAAATTTAAGCAGTTTACAAGTTTTTTTTTCTCGATTCCAATCTTATCCATATATATACTAGCAGTTCGCATCCCTAAATATTTACATCGGTAAGTTTAAGCTTGCCGATGCAATATTTAGGGAAAGAAATTACAGATAGAAACTATGCTGACCACTTCCTGGATCACAAATTAAAAGAAAAACAAACTTCAATACGCAATCTGATCTTCCCTACACTAACAGTTTCACATTTTCAGAATTTCAGCTATGCCTTTCTACAGTTCGCAACTCTTTTCCTGGACCCGACAACATTGGTTATATTTTAAACATTTAACAATTGAATCACAGAAAAACATCTTGCGTCTTGACAATAGAATTTGGCAAGAGCATACTTTTCTACTTTGACACCAAGTAATTATCCCAATTTCAAAACCGGGTAAGGATGCCACGAACCCTCTTAATTATCGCCCGATAGCTTTGACGTGTTGCCTGTGCAAATTACTTGATCGACTGGTTAATAGGAGACTTGTGCATTATTTGGAAACGAATATCATCCACCCACATCAGAGTGGTTTTCGGAAAGGCCGCTGCACTCTTGATAATCTCTTAAGTTTGGAAACCGCTATCCGCCTTGCTTTTCTTCAGAAAAAACATCTAGTTGCATCTTCTTGGATATTGAGAAGGCATACGATCGCACTTGGAGGCGCGGGATTCGCAGCGATTTGTATGCCTTTGGTTCAAGAGGAAACCTGCTAATTTTTATTCAAAACTTTCTGAGACTCCGGAAGTTTCGGGTTCGGGTAGGGTTTGAGTTCTCAAACTCCTATATCCAAGAGGAAGGCGCGCCGCAGGGCCGTGTTCTTAGTGCGTCTCTATTCATTGACAAAATCAATATTTTAAATCAACTACAATCATTTGTCAAAGGACATTTTTATGTCGACGACATGTACATTTCATGTACAGGGAACCATATTTCTTTTATTGAGCAACAACTTCAAATTGCTATTCACAAAATCAACACTGGTCTGATTTTAATGGTTTTAACTCCTCTGCATCCAAGTCTTCAGGTGTTCACTTTTGTGGCAAAAGGGGTCTTCGCTTAGATCCTGAAATTGAAATGGATGGTAGAATAATTCAAATTGAAAATCAAGTCCGATTTTTGGGCATTCTTTTTGATCGTAAACTCGCATTTCTATCATACGTAAAATATTTACGGTAAAGATGTGAAAGAGCATTGCACATTTTGAAAGTATTTTCAAATGCCTCATGGGAAGCTGATGGACTCTCATTACAGCGTATATATCGAGCCACTATCCTCTCTTAACTTGATTACGGTTAGTGCAATTAATGGTTCTGCTCGAAAAAGCGTTTTGGAAAAACTTGATCCTATCCATCATTCTGCACTGCGGCTATGTTCAGGTTCATTTAGAACATAACCAAATTCAAGTTTATATATTGACTGCTATGAACCTCCTCTGGAAATCAGGCTTCAAATGCTCTCCTTACACTATTATTTGCGCATCTTGTCTAATAATAAGCATCCATGTCATGAATATCAACTTCGCACCTTTTTACATCGCTTACAATGAGCAAGACCATCCTCTGTGCCAAACTTTTTCACAAGAATGCATATGATTTATGAAAGATTTTAATTTGCATAAAGTACCAATTTCTCAGCAAATGAGTTTCCTACCACCTTGGAAAGACTCTGAATTGAAATATTTGAACCCATTTGGTTCTTTCGATAAATTTAACACGTCGGACACCATCTTTCAGCAACTTTTTGCAGATCATAGACAAAGATTTCAAGACTTTGTCCTTATTTATACAGACGGGTCAAAATTATCCTCGAGTTTCATTTGCTGCTGTTTTTCCTAAATCGGTTTCAGCTTTTACTCTCCTTCCTTTCTGCTCGATATTCACAGCAGAGATTACAGCTGTCTTCCATGCTGTAAAACGGATTTTAAAATGTCCAATGGGTAAATATGCAATATACACAGATTCTTTGAGCGTCTTGCAGGCGTTGAATTCCTTGCATTGTAAAAGTCATCCAGTGTCCATGGTGTTTTCAGTGTTAGATCTCTACAAAAAATTTATTTCACAAGGATTTTTTCTGGTTTTCTGTTGGGTTCCTTCCCATGTAGGTATCGCGGGAAATGAACAAGCAGACAATAATGCTCATTCAGCCACCCACTTTTTACATAAACACGTGACCGTTTGAGATCTCAAGAAATATATTAAATCCTATTTACAAATGAAGTGGCAGAGACATTGGGACCAAGAAATAAACTTCATAGCGTTAAACCTATTGAGAACTGGTCAGAGGATGTTAACCGTAAAAGGGGCACAATTCTGACTAGACTTTGCGTTGGAAATACCAGATTTACCCACCGTCATCTTTTGCTGGGTGGCAAGCATAGCTTGCCCACACTGTGGCTGTACTATGTCTGTAAAACACATCCTCATTGAATGTTGTACACGTTGAAAAATCCAACTTTTGAGATTTTTTAATACGAGCTCACCTACTTTAACCACAATGATTGGTCGGCTCCCTCACATTTACCTTTTTGAATTTTTAAAAATCACTGATTTTTATCCACACATTTAAACAACTTGTTCTTACTAATTTACGCCTTGCTCATTTTTAACTCTTCTCGCGTAATAAGCATATGAAAGTTTAATTTTTTCTTCATTTGACTTTTATTGATTGTTTTTATATCCGCTTGCTACCTTTTTACATATTACCTTTTTGCATATTACTACATTGTTTCGCGCAGCATGGCCCAATACTGGCCTTTACGCCATCAACCCTCAAACAAACCAAATCCTCCAATTTAAGGATATTAAATTTTGTGTAGTGTGGCATCTGCTTCAAGAGAATCGTATATGAAAGATGAAATCATTCTTTATTATCCCTTATCTGCCTTTGTTCCCTTATCTAATAGCAAATCTTCCTTGTATTAAAGGGTAATTTCTCAGAAAAACGATAGTAAGGTGTGTTGTGAAAAAGGATGGTTGGGGGATACAGGCTTGGGTGGTGCCATTGTCGTCGCATCGTGGTGTAATAAAACTAGTACAACCAATATACCTTACGCGACATGAAAACGGGATTGTAATCTTGTCGATCTCCGAAATTCGGGCATCTGGGACGGCTCCAACGTTTTAAACCATCGTCTCTCGCAGTATCTCGTCACCCTCATCAAAGGGGGTAATTTGATTAACAAAGCTGGGGTTTACAGTAGGATTGTAAAGAAAAGAAAGAAACATTGCATTTTCTTACATCGCTGAATCATTATCTAGATACTCTACCCAATGTCCGGAAAAGAACAGACTTTCAATAGGACAAAATATGCAAACGGTGGTCGATTTCTGCCGGCGAAAGGTTTGTGTTTCAGCGGGGTCAGGAAGTCTTGTTAATACACTGTGTTAGTACTACCGAAATCTAAAGCTACGAGCCATTGGGACAGTTGAACATACGACGATAACTTCGCAAGAAAAAAATTAGTGTGTGGATAACTGTATTCATCAGCGATGCTATTGAACGCGTTGTTGAAGGAGATGCAGTAAATTCAAATCGGTACCTTAGAATCTTGTGCGAGTTCAAGTCGATCCTTTGTCAAACGATTTATCCATAACAATTGCAACATAGAGTGGGGTTACATCGAACTACTTAGGTTTTAACTTTTCGTATGGTACAATTGGTAACCGTCGCGGTTGACTACCAGAATGGGGGGAGAAAGTATACTGAATAGCCATAGTCGTCACCGGGTTTCAATGCATGATTTCTTGTAGTGCCTACCGCATGCGGTGTATCCACAAAGCTGACAGAGCTGGAGATTATCAGACAGGAATGTACAGTGATTCCTAGAGTAATAACACAGAATATCGATAATTTCCCGCTGTGTTTTCAACAATAAATTATTCGCAGGTTAACGTCTCGAGAAAATTGGTAATGCAGTATCCAGTTCATAGATTCGATTCAGGATGCCCTTCTCAAGACATCCTTAAGCGAAAACCGATTTCGTGATCCTTTTGGTTTAGACGTATCCTACTCAATGTCAACGCAACAATCCAGTTCCATTGCCTTTAGAAATTACAACACTACCATCTAGGATAACGGAAGGAAATCTTCATTCTTCCAGACAAGATGTAATGAAAAGTGGTGCTGAAAGAGATGCCTAGTGTAGCGTACTCCTTCACCAAGATACCTTATCTCTGCTCCAAATTACGTATCTGCTGGAAATTAGCAACGATCCAGAACAACTCTTCCCTTCCCTAAGTATTTGCGATTTCCCATGTTAGCATAGGTCCTCGAAGTCGTAAGAAGCTTAGAATAGCGTCTTAAATCTTTCCATTTGAGCGTGGAAGTCGACGTCCCTTCCCCAGTGTGAGTCTGGCTGTCCCTTCCCCAGTGTGAGTCTGCAAGTAGAAATCGAGTTTTCAACTACCCCAAGCTTACTGGTTAACTTTTCCGGACAGTTACTCAGTAAGCAAAAGTTTATAGAACGGTTATTAATGAGTTCGATTACCCGGGAAAATGCGTTCAGTGCCATGCTAACTTTCTTAGGATTGTGAGGTCTTACGCTGACATGGGGCATCATAAATACTTAGGGAAGGGGAGAATCGTTCTGGGTCGTGGCTAATTTCCAGCAGATACGGAACTTGAAGCAGAAATAAAGTTTCCTGGTGAAGAAGTACGCTACAATAGGCATCTTTCAGCTCCACTTTTCATTACATCTTGTCTGGCAGAAGAATGGAGAATTCCTTCCGTTAGCATAGATGGTAGTGTTGTAATTTCAATAGGCAATGGAACTGGATTGTTGCGTTGACAATGAATAGGATAAGATGTCTGAACCAAAAGGATCACGAAATTGGTTTTCGGACATCCTGAAGCGAATCTATTAACTGGATATTGCATTACCAATTTTCTCGAGACGTTAACCTTCTAATAATTTATTGTTGAAAACACAGCGGAAATTATCGATATTTTGTGTGATTACTCTAGGAATCACTGTACATTCCTGTCTGATAATCTCCAGCTCTGTCAGCTTTGTGGATACTCCGCATGGTACAGGCACTACTAGAAATCGTGCATTGAAACCTGGTGACGACTATGGCTATTCAGCATACTTTCTGCCCCCATTCTGGTAGTCAACCGCGAAGGTTATCAATTGTACCATACGGAAAGTTAAAACCTATGTAGTTAGAGTGGGGTTACATCAATCTTGCAATTGTTATGGATGAATCGTTTGACAAAGGATTGACTTGAACTCGCACAAGATTCTAAGGTACCGATTTGAATTTACTGCATCTCCTACAACAACGCGTACAATAGCATCGCTGTTGAATGGTTATCCACACACTAACTACGAAGTAATCGTCGTATCTTCAACTCTTCGAATGGTTCGTAGCTTTCGATTCCGGTGGTACTAACAGTGTATTAACAGGACTTCCTGACCTCGCTGAAACACATAAACCTTCCGCCGGCGGAAATCTACCACCGTTTGCATATTTTTTCCTATTGAAAGTCTGTTCTTTTCCGGACATCGGGTAGATTACCCAGAGAATGATTCAGCGATCTAAAGAAAAAGCAATGTTTCTCTTGCTTTTCTTTACAATCCTACTGTGAACCCCAACTTTGTTAATCAAATTACTCCCTTTGAGGTGACGAGATACCACGAGAGATGGTTTAAAACGTTGGAGCCATCCTAGGTGCTCGATTTTCGGAGATGGATAAGATTACTTCCCTTTTTTATGTCGCTGAAAGTATCTTGGAAGTTAGAATTGGCTATTTTGCACCGTGGATAGATTATCAATACCACCTAAGCCGATATAACTTTTCAAATGATCAATGAGGACCAATACCAGAAATTCAAAATAACTCCTATTTTAACTGCGTATCTTTATTATGATATCCAAAGTTCTTGGACCTGCAAGAATAAGGATTTAAGTCATCTTGTTTAAATTCACTGTTCCTAAAGACTTCCAGTAAATTTCTCCAGGAACTTTAGATATCGTGGATTAGATTGTGGAAACTAAATAATTAAAATTTTAAGTTGTGGAATGCCGACTTTTTATATTGATAAACTTAAAAAGATGTATATATACAATAATATGTGCAATATATATGCAGCGTTTTAGTGTACTCTTGAATCTTAAAAGTATTCATCTTAGATTTAATAACATCAGGACAAGGACTTTGGAATATTTTGCCTATGTATGATATAATGTAGAGGACATAACATATTAGAATATATGATACATGTTATGAAGAATAAAAAATGAGTTAGGATATTGGGTCCAATACTCTGTTTCTATTCTTATCCAACACTTTCCAAATAGTTTCTGCATTTTTTTGTCACCTCAAAAATGAGAGGTACTACCGAGCGAAAAAATTTAGAAAGGCGTCAAGATTCAGTACTATTATTGTCGACATGGGAAGATTCTTTATTGAGTTTGAAGCCCAAAAGTATGAGAGAAAAACGTTCACGATATAAAAACTTATGTTGTGCCATCAGTTAAGATGAAAAGGCTGTCACTTTTTCATACAAAATCTATGATCAGGTAAATTCTAACGATAAAAAAGCTTTATACACATCTGTGACTGACTTCGCATTTTATTCTTTCGTGCAAAAAATAGGTATTCATTTCAGCTTGCAGGTGTCCACAAATTGCAAATTATTAGTTCTGGTATTTCGTATGTTTCTCAACGATTCAGAATCTAGAGAGAAAGATCACTTGACTCATCTGTGAATCAATCATTCAGCTTATGTGATCTTGTGCTTGAAAATGGTTTCTCGTGAAGACGGTAATCAATGAACTTTTGGCGCTGTATTGCCAAGTCGGGACTTTATGCCTTATAATCAAATAAGAAAAAAACTTACACACTGACATTGAACCACATGTCCAGTCTGACTAGACATACGAGTGCAAATGGTTAAAGATCTGAATAAATTCGCCTTATTAATTTTGGAATTCAATGTTTTGCTGTGTTATCTCAAGCAGCGAAAGAATATTAAAAGGTAATGGTTGAAAATTTAGGCAGTTTACAAGTTTTTTTTTTCTCGATTCCAATCTTATCCATATATATGTTACCTCCTAAAGTGCAGAAATCGGTTAATATGCACGTAATCTAGATAATCTGTACAATAACTATAGGGTGATCCGTTAAAGTGCCAAAAATTGTTTCATTTCTCAAAATACCTAGGTAATCTGCACATTACCTACTAGACACTCGATAAAGTGGAAATAAGATCTTTGCTGGAACAACAGCAATGTTTCTGCACGCTTAAATTGACATAATGCATAATTTTTCGATATCTAAAAAGATCGAGTTTATACAATCAAACAATCAACAAATTAGTTGGTAGAATCAATCAATTAAACTATAATACAAAGAATAAAACGGTTTTAAATATTATTACAATTAAGGAAATGAATTTGCAAAACATATGCTAAAATTATGCTTACTTATTAGTGCAATCTAAAGATTGGTGACACTTTGAAATACACAGCAATTGGGTTTTGCGATAAGCACAACTGTTTGTGGTTCATTTATATTTGCAGTCACATTTTCTGAAACCCTGCCCAGTACCAAGGGATTGTTTTATTGCTGTTTGACGTAAAGATATTTCTACAGCAGGGACATCTTCTTTCGTTAAAAATCTCTTTGCAAACTCTGAATTCAGATTTTGCATACAATTGTTTTAAAATACCCGTTTTAGTACCAAGTTTATAAAAGTCATCCTCTGTTTTACTAAGAACAACAGCTAAAATCGAGCGGGCATCAGTTTTTGCTCTGTCTGTACTTCTGGTACTTTAATTCTCACAGTGACACCTTCATCGACATTTGGGTGCTTTGCATTAGAAACTGCTAACATTTTCTCTGCTTGCTTTTCTAAATCTTTCTTGGCTACATCACGCTGTATTTCTTGATCCATATTCTTTTTACAGATGTTGCACAATACATTCTTACCATACCCTTCCTCTTCATCTATCTATTTCACCACAAATTACGTGAACAAACATATCACACGATTTACACTTGTGAGCACCTGATGCTTTTTAGCAAACAATACAGACCATGTTTTGTATAGTCCTCTTTACAAGCTCTGTACGAAACTGTGATAGCGATTCTGCTGAAGTTGAGGTAACTTAGTGATGACTTCTTCAACATGCAGAGACGATTCCTTGGAGGTGCAGGGTAACTGAATATTCTTCATAACTGTATCTTTCAATCAACGGTGTAGAAGGCATTTTAAGATTACTATCGATAAATTCTTGTATTTCTATAGGTGATTCTGTAGAAGCAGGGGATAACTGAATGTCCTCTTGAGAAAGATTTGTCTGTGATCCCATAATCAGTCTCTTGTGAATTTTCTAATTTTTCAAAGTCGTCTTTAGTATTTATAAATGCAATACACTTTGTGGTATAATAGAAGACAATCCCACTTTTGCGGGACAACCGAACATGGCTTCGTATGGACTTCTTTTAATTGCAGAATGATGGGCACGACTCTTCATGAATTGTACAAATAGTAAGCCTTTACTCCACTTGTTAGTTTATCAGCCATCCAAGTAGTGATCATGTTTTCAATGTCTTGATTCGCTCGTTCTACACTTCCTTGACTTTGGCTGTGTCTAGGTTTGCCATTAACTATTTTGATTTCTGGCCACAACTGTGTTGCACTTTCTAAGATTTCATTACAAAATTCGCGTCCGTTATCAGAATGCAAATTACTTGGAGCGCTAAAAAGGAGAAAAATGCCAAGCAAGTTATAGGCTACTTCATCTGCCGTTTTGATGTGAGCGGCTTCAATACAACAAATTGTGTTAAGTGGTCTTGGTATACGAGAAGAAACTTAAACTTTCCATGTGGTTGAGATTGGTAATCGATGAGATCCACCTGCCATCTGTTATTGAAAATGCGATGAAATAATCGGCTTTGCAACAACAATCCCTTTTTTCGCACTTTGTTTTTGTTGACAAGGTTCGCATAAATCCAAAAACGATTTTATTTGCGCTTGGGTTACGTTTTTATAAAGTGTATTTAATTGCTTGCTCATTATGTCTCTTCCACCGTGGCCAATTGACAAATGAGTAGAATACAATGTCAAACAATTCTTCGACATGGACAAACTTTTTCACACTTTCTCGCGCATCTGACAACGGTTCAATGAGTTTTTCACAGCCTTGTACAGTCAACACATCATACTTTTTGAATTATTCGATAATCTCGAGATAGTTCTTCCTTCTTGGAAACTTTTATTCGCTTTACATCTTCAATTATGGAATCGTACTTTCGTTTCGTCACTAAAAGAAAATTATATTTTGAATATTCGCTAAAGAGGTTTGCGAAGAATCTTTTCTTCATTTTATTCACCAGTTCGGTGCTTGCCTACTAGGAGTATAAATTTATCTGCTTTGAAAAAAATCGACACAAATTCAAGCGCTAACAGACAGAAACGAATTTGAAAACGGAATTAGCTATGCTACACACTGGCAGCCGACGCAAATTATGAGAAATAAAAACAACCGGCGACGACAAGACGCTGGCGAAACCAAACTAAAAGTGTAGGGAAAGGAAATGAGAGAAATTTTTGAACTTTAACGATACGGAAGCCGTCAATGTGAACATTACCTAGGTAAAATGCGGAAAACTCTAGATTCCGCACGCTAACGGAGCAAATCAATTAATCTGCAGATTAACTAGGTACTGTACACATTAAAGGCTTTTGAGCTTTAGCGGTAACATATACACTAACAGTTCACTTCCCTAAATATTGTATCAGTAAGTTTAAGAAAGAAATGCCTAAAATGCTTGCTGATTGACGCCTTGAGAAACTACAAATCTGGATTCGAAGCGTTTAATCTAGGAAATTTGATAAAGATCGTAGTTTTTTCCCTTTGGACTCTAACTGGAGAATGTGCCTATTTAAAGGGTTTATATGCTCATGGCAGAGTCTCATCCAACTTGGAAATTGTGGAGATATACCGTCCAACACATTTTAATAGACCGTGTAGCTTTTAGACATCAGTTGAAATATTTTCACTCAATTTTCCATTTTAGATGTTTTTATTTGCCAAGTTCTGGCGCAGTATAGACTAATATGGCTATTGTGCCATAAAACCCGCAACGAAAAAATACTCAATATACCATTTTCATTAGAAAAAAAAATCACATTTTAACCTCTTCATGTCCTTGAACGTTGTTTTCCATAATATTTAGTTTTCTTGTCTTTGCTCTGGTTTTCTCCAAATTCTAGTCTTAGTACCATTGCTGTCGGTTTTTTCCTTGCCGCTTTTATTTGGATTTTAACTATCGGTAGACTCGGGATTTAGCTTCAATACACATTCTTATTTTTCGGCACAGCTTATCCCATTCGAGGATCTTGTACCAGAGAAAGCTAAAAAAAGGGTGTGTATTAAGTCGCGCAACATAGAATGCCTGCAAGAACTAGTGGTGAAAAAAAAGTCACCGTATTAAAACAGAAATATAAATTTTAACATTTAACTATGCACCTAATAATACTCGTTTTCGCTCGTTAACGAAATCTAAATTTCAATAATGACAATGTGTTTAAAGAGATCATTGAAGTTTGGCAGGGATCCCAGTTCTCAATCCATCCCTGCCAGTTGAAAGTTAAATACGGAAGTAATGTTTCATGCAAGCAAACATACCAACAAATACTTGGATCATGTTTATTTCAAATGTAGCGATTTAAGGAAACTTCAATATTTCCCTCACTCCAATGCTGAAGTATAAAGCTAGGCTTCGTAATTTAGGAAAAGAGATGTAGAAAAATATAGGGGATGTGCGCGCGCACTCTTAGGCTAAGATGTTAGGGAAGGAAAAGCAAGACGGGTTTATTATGAAAAACGGGAGAAAAGGTGAATTAAGTATAATCCCCCCCCCCTTCGCCAAGAGAATAGGAAGGGATGGGTACCAGCCGGCTGGTGAGAGGGTGGGAATGGATTCATATCGCTAAATTTAGTTCCCTAATTACTCGTGTTATAATGAAGCTTAATTTATACTTTCAGTTTTGGTAGTTTGGGAAAAATCTGAAGTTCCTCATTGAAATAGTAGCGAACCTATTCCGACCTTTCCACGCCTAACTATGAAATTAAACTCGAGGTACGACAATATACAAGTCTGCACTTCTTGAGTAATACATGCATTCTATATTTTTAAATCAAATCTGCTTCACGGGTCAAACGAATATAAAATTCCTATTCGATTCCAAAGTATAAATATATCCATCGCACAAACCTTGTTTCTGAAGCTTTTGACTGTCGAGCCTTGCGAAATCGGTTAAATAAAAGCCTCATGTAAACTTCCGAAACAGCAGATTAATATTATATTCAGGGCATTTTAGCCAGTTAACACGTCATAGCAATTTCTCTCTTCCTTGAATCATATCAACTGAATACATGCTTTCTTCCGGCAATTTTTTTGTAGGAAGTCTTAATCAGTTGATGTTTTTTCGCATGAAACCATAACTGTTCTATTAAAAATGATTAGAACTTCTCATAAATATTTGATACGAGACTGTTTTGAAATATTTTCTTCCAAATTACACAATTATTAAATGCAACGACAGTTGCCTCTCGCCCTAACTACAGGATTTAATGCCTGCTTGAACTTGAGAATTTTCTAACGCTTTGAGGACGCTGACACATACCAAGTACATGTTCAGTTTTTCTTTAAACTTATTTTAAGTGGAAAAACTTCTTTAGAACAATCAGAATGAGTTCAATTTGCAGGGTCATTGTAATTCTGCAGATATTGAAAAGAAGCGAATATTTTTCGCTTAATATTTTTCTGAAGAACCTAACGGGAAAATTCAATTTATGGCCAGGGTATTCCAATGCCTTGGAGTCAGAGGACTTAGAAGACTCACCGGCAGTTATCAGTCCTCCTCCCCCTTCCAAACCTGAAAAGGCTAACAAATATAAAAACAGGTAGCATTATTGCTTCTCTGTTTTGCACATTGTTTGCTTTTAAAAAGAAAATATTTTGAAAACAAATGACCTGCACTGAATTGGTTTTTATGAACTAACTTGCTTAGTTCTTTCTTTTTTTAAACAGTTTCTCTTTATAGATTTCGTTCTTGAAATTTTATTTGGTCTTTGCCCAACATGTGATATTTTAGACAAATTTTAAATCTGATATCTTATAAACCTTGCATTTCTCTCCTCTCGTCGTTCATCTATCCATTTTTGGTAACATGATTTTATCTTTTCATATGGAACTATGAATTTCAAATTTATTTTAAAATTTTATCTACCTCTGTTAATATTACACCGTATATTTTATCACCGTGATCTTGTTTATCCACCATACGTTTGGCGCAGTTTAGCCAAAAATGGCTCTTGCGCCATTAAACCCCAACCAACCAACCAATGCCTTGGAACTCGATTTTGTTCTCTGCTATAGCTATGTGAACAAATTTAATTACTTGCTTCATACTTTTTGAGTATCTAATGGTCTATTTGCTGATAATGGGTATTTTATCTTTTTCATAAGGCGATTGCTTTTTGCACTAAAAAAGTAAAACGAACTTTCTCGACTTCTCCAGAAATAGATGAAAATGGGACGTTATGAGAATACCCTGTTATGGCGAGGCCGTAGCAATAGAATTATGCACCGGGAGTACTTGCGTTGCTTCATTAGAAAATTCTAAAAATTTACTTCCAAAATTTTTAATTACTTTGTAAAATGCGAACTAAGAAAGCAAATTCTGAAATTTTTTATTCAAATGGTTGGTGAATTATTTCTTGTAACAACAAAATTCAAATAATTATTTAAGTGATTTTATTTATGTTCACTTAATTATTCCATTGTTCAATTTCCTGTATTGAATTATCCTTTGAATTTAAAACTTTGCACATGGCATGTTATTACAAATGTGCAAGTAAATTTTAAACCTACCTGTATACCGAGTTATCTGAAATATCGCATGATTTTATTAGGGTTCGAGAATTTCTGTGTTATAAAACTAGATGCTGGTACAAGGATATTAAGAAATTGCATCCGTGTTTAGTTGTAGTATATCGCTAATTTGTGCATGAACAATAGAGTGCAACTTTGATGAAATGCTCTGAATAATTTAGGCTGGGTGATGTTTTACTTAACTCTTTCAAGGTCAGTACATATTTCGTTTTGAATATTACTAAATTTATTTCAAAAATGAGTATTAGACATGTAGCTGATCATAAATATATAAAGTACAAATAATTAGCATTTTTTATTTTCTAGAAATTTGTGGTTTCACAGTGAAGCCAATGAACGGTTACTGGCTATTTTCCCTCTGAATAAGTTATCATCGAAATGAAATTTCAATTGTGTATTTAATTTATAAGTATACGTGAGTACTCATGATATTCATCCTTCAGAAATATCAATATTACTTTCGAAGATACAATTTTAAAAAATATCAATTTGTACAAGAACCCTCATAATTTTGTTTCTCTTGCAGATCAAAAGCAATTTAGCTATTGCAATGCCGATATCTTTGTGAATACTAACGGTATTGAACCGGAATTTTTATATAAGTTGGCCTAATCTGGCTCTTAAGTTGCGAAAGGAAAATTACGCTACGTTTCGTCCATGCGCAGTAAAATAATGTTCAATGTGTGGCTTCACTGCGAAACCAATGAACGTGAAAGAGTTAAGAGGATGAATTTTCTCTAATATTGAGCGAAGTGCGGACCTTCATATCTATCCATGTAAAAAAAATTAATTTCCTGGTTACTGGATTATGCATTTGCCTTGATAAACAACGTTAGAATTAAGATTCTTAAGTGGAACCTCTATAAGTTTAACGCCCATATTTATGCTTCTTGTTTATTTAACGGCAGCACCACTTCTTGAAATTTATGCCATTTCGCTAATTTCTTGGACTTAGTATGGCCAAATAATGACTCTTGCATCATAAATTCCAAGCAAATGAAATATGTGCCATCAAATTTTCACTCCCTCGATGACTCGTATCGAAATCTTTTAAGTAAAATTGTGTGACTGGCTGATGTCGACTAGAAGTGAATATTGCTTATATTTTCAAATTGACTTTCATGTAAGCTGGCCTACAAAAACATCTAATAGTATGGATTCATATGTGTTTGCTCATTAATATTGTAACTAAATTACTCCAGTAATAGCAAGTTCATTTCCTTGAGTTTTAAGTCTATTAAAAACTCTTCAGAGCAATGGTAGTATAATGGCAATCTGCATTTGGTGATGGGAAATTGTGAATCGAATAGGTAACAAATTTCCTTTATCCTGAACTAAAGCTTGTTAAATCTGGAGAGAAGCCACTCAAATTGCGAATGTGTTAAATGGTTTGTAATGTGTTGGCTTAAGTAAAATTCTTATCATACAAGGCCGAGAATCCGTTGAAACTAAGCAAAAAGCTTAACAAACTGACTAAAAGTTTGGCCAAACCTGGCTCTTGGTGTATAAAATGCATCAAAAATAAACAAAGGTTAATCTTGTAAGTCTTAAAAGAAATTCGAAGGATTGGGAATTCTTGTATATCTTTTAGTCTTGTATCTGAGGGTGAATTTCAGTTTAGCCAAAAATGGCTCTTGCGCCATTAAACCCCAACCAACCAACTGAGGGTGAATTTAACACACAATATTAAGTTTTAATATACGTCAAAACTATATTGTTATAGGCTGTTTCTTTTACATTTGAACTTAAGGAAGTGGTCTTGCGTGTGTGGTAATCTAATACCTATTCAACACATTCTTTTACTTCCGAATTCATTTTTATGCCATAATATAGCTTCAGACTCCTCTTTAACAATTAAGTTATTTTAAATTCTTCGATATTTCTATACTCATTCGAGCTTTCTTATTTACGCCCCTTTCAGTCGCCTTGCTAAAGCTCTGAAATATATATAGATGTAATGAAGCTGTTTGATTTGTTTGGGACTTTAATATGAAATATTTCTAGGTATGCTATTCATTTCGATGAGCCAGTATAGTATAGAATGGCTTGCCAATTAAACAATTTCAGTAGCAGCTAAATAGAGAACGATTCCCAAATACAAAACATTTCTATTCCCTGTTATCTTCATTGGGTGAAATTCTTTCATTTCCTTTTGTCAGTGAATTAAGACTCTAACCTTGGTGCTTTTCAATATAGAGAATGTTAATACCTTAAAACAGTTGATTGAATGTAAAATGCACACCATAAAATAATTTTGCATGGTAAAATATTATAGTCGGGAAACTATCCCGAGTTGGAGAAGAACATCAAATCCTAGTGTTTTAAGTGTGCGAAAAAAGGAATTTGGTTTTCTGTACAAATCGTGTGAAAATTGAACTAAAATGATTACATGAGAAATTCAAAACGAGTTAAAAAGAAATGATTTTTCATTTTTTAAAATTAATGAATACTTAATTGACAACTAGTTTTAAACAAAAAAATCTGAAATCCATCTATTTTGCAACTGTTTTTTAGAAACGCATTACTCCATAATACAGATTGGGTCTTGCCTGTGACAGAGCCGACCAGCCGGCGCTGTCTAGATTTGTTAGAGGTCACCTGAGGAGTTGCTCCTTTAGCCACGGTAACAAAGTTTTTCCTGTCTGCGCAAAGTGTGGAGTGGCGAGTGCGTCCCCAGAGCACATCCTCTCTTGTCTTCGCCTATCTAGGGAGACCTTCGAGACGGATCCTTTGCTTGCTCTCGATTTCTTGAGGGTGAGTGGGCTCATGAATGGTGTCTAGCTGCCGCTAGACAGAGAGGGATTAGTAACAACAAACAACAGATTGGGTAATTTAACACCAGTCTGGTGAACAAAAATGGTCTGAAAACGAATGCTGCATGTCTGAAATTCAGTTATTCTCTGTATTTTCATTTCAGATCCTACAAAATATCATTAAGTTATGGTATTCGTCGAAATACGAATAATTGAACTGGTCACTCTGGGATATAGTGACATGCATTCTAATGGTCTTTAAAATTATTTTTATCTGAAGAAATTCCTTTCCTATAAAACTGTCTTGCAGCCTCCCTTGAAGGTATGTGAAATGAAAGCAATATTTCACGGCTGGCAATAGTTAGATTCGATTGTCATGAGCAAATTTTAAAATGAAGATATCTGTGGTACTTTAGGAAAAGCTTTACCTTTAACAATCTAATATTTTGTAATTCGTAGAAGAATAAAAAGGAAAACTGGTTTTCTCTCATAAAAGCGTAAAATGGGTTTTCTTTGTAACGCACCAAGTTTTTTACTTAAAACCTTTTATCTAGATTGAAAATTTTATATTTTGAAAAATGATTTTTGAAAATTTGGTATTTATGTTTAAATGTTCAAAATATTCTTGGTCATGAATATTTTATTGACGGTGAGATTCAGATATTATTTGTAAAACTATTTTATTTAAATGCATTTCCAAAGTATATATATGATTTAGCAGTTTTGAAAGTTAAATGGCAAACTTAGTTCAGTTTGCAGCATTCCTGTCGTGTCCCAATCCTATATTCGAAAAGGGTCTGGCTAGGCTAATGAAGATACCGTGGAAAAACACGGTTCGGAACCAAAACTTCATATTTTCAATAGTCTTTAATGTAACTTTGAAACAGATATACAGATCGACGCATGTTTCCAATTTAAACTCCGGACTTCATCTCTAGATCTATATAAAGGGGAATTCCTTAGAATAGTGCCTTAAATAAGTTATACGGTAGCGTTTATAAAAGAATTGAGTATGTCCTCGGAAATACTTAGGAGTTTTCGAAAATCGCTCCATGTTTTAACCTGCTAGACAACTACATTTCCAGCTTGGAAAAGTTCATACATCCTAGTATATTCCTATTTTAAATTTCTTATATGTTTCAAACTAAAATACCAGTCCAAGCGGTTAAAATTCTTCCAATTTAAGGATCTTAAATTTTGTACAGCGTGGCATCTGCTTTAAGAGAATCGTACAAGAAGGATGAAATCCTTCATTATTATCCTTTATCTGCCCTTTTCCACTTATCTAATAGTCAACATTCCTTGTAATAAATGGTAATTTCTCAAAAAGACTATAGTAAGGTGTGTTGTGAAAAAGGATGGTTGGGGGGTACAGGCTTAGGTGGTGCCATTGTCGTCGCCTCATGGTGCAATAAAACTAGTACAACCAATATACCTTACGCGACATTAAAAACGGGAATGTAATCTTATCGATCTCCGAAATTCGGGCATCTGAGATGGCTCCAACGTTTTAAACCATCATCGTTCGCTGTATCTCACCACCCTCATTAAAGGGACTAATTTGATTAACAAAGTTGGGGTTTACAGTAGGATTGTAAAGAACGGCAGAAGAAAGATTGCATTTTCTTAGATGGCTGAATCATTCTCTGGATAATCTCCCCTATGTCTGGAAAAGAGCAGACTTTCAATAGGGAAAAATATGCAAACGGTGATAAAGTTCTGCCGCCAGAAGATTAATACACTTCAGCGAGATCAGGAAATCTTGTTAATTCACTGTGTTAGTACCACCGATATCGAAAGCTACGAGTCATTGGGACAGTTGAAGATGCGATGATAACTTCGCAAGAAAAAAAATTAGTGTGTGGATAACAGAAT
The DNA here is from genome assembly GCA_013235015.1 of Araneus ventricosus. Taxonomy (NCBI): domain Eukaryota; kingdom Metazoa; phylum Arthropoda; class Arachnida; order Araneae; family Araneidae; genus Araneus; species Araneus ventricosus. Next base: position 30,927 of record BGPR01011841.1, read on the forward strand.
TGTTATTGAATGCGTTGTTGAAAGGGACGCAGTAAATTCAAATTGGTATGTTAGAAACTTGCGCGAGTTCGAGTCGATCCTTTTGTCAAACGATTTATCCATAACAATTGCAAGATAGAGTGGGGTTACAACAAACTAATTAGGCTTTAACTTTCTGTATGGTGCAATTGGTAACCGTCGATATTGACTACCGGAATGGGGGCAGAAAGCGTGCTGAATGGTCATAGTCGTCATCAGGTTTCAATGCATGATTTCTTGTATTGCCTGTAGCATGCGGTGTATCCACAAAGCTGACAGAGCTGGAGATTATCACACAGGAATGTACAGCGATTCCTAGAGCGATCACGCAGAATATCGAAATTTTCCCGCTGTGTTTTCAACAATCAATTGTTAGCAGGTTAACGTCTCGAGAACATTGGAAATGCAATATCCAGTTCATAGATTCGATTCAGGATATCCTTCTCAAGACATCCTTAAGCGAAAGCCGATTTCTTGATCCTTTTGGTTTAGACATCGTATCCTATTCAATGTCAACGCAACAATCTAGTTCCATTGCCTTTTTGAAATTACACTACCATCCAGGCTAAAGCGACGAATTCTCCATTCTTCTTCCATACCAGATGTAATGAAAAGTGAAGCTGAAAGAGACGTTTAGTGTTGCGTACTTTTTCACCAGGATACCTTATTTCTGCTTCAAATTTCGTATCTGCTGGAAATTAGCCACGACCAAGAACGACTCTCCCCTTCCCTAAGTATTTGTGGTGTCCCATGTTAGCATAGGTCCTGGAAGTTGCAAGAAGATTAGAATAGTGTCTTAGACTTCCACTCTCAAATGGAAAGATATAAGTCCCAGCCCCAGTGTGAGTCTACAAGTAGAAATAGTTTTCAACTACCCCAATCTTTACTGATTAACTTCTCCGGACAGTTGTTCAGTAAGCAAAAGTTTAGACAACTGAATCGAAAGATTTAGGAGAATGGAAAGATTTAAGACTCTATTCTAAGCTTCTTAAGACTCCGATGACATATGCTAACATGGGAAATCACAAATACTTAGGGGAGGGGAAAGTCGTTGCTAATTCGCAGCAGATACTGAATTTGAAGCAGATATAATGTATCCTGGTGAAACAATACGCTACACTAGGCATCTCTTTCAACTCCACTTTTCATTATATCTTGCCTGGAAGAAGAATGAAGATTTCCTGCCGTTAGCCTAGATGGTAGTGTTGTAATTTCTAAAGGCAATGGAACTGGATTGTTGCATTGACATTGAGTAGGATACGATGTCTAAACCAAAAGGATCACGAAATCTGCTTTCGCTTAAGGATGCCTTGAGAAGGACATCTTGAATCGAATCTATGAACTAGATATTGCATTACCAATTTTCTCGAGACGTTAACCTTCTAATAATTTATTGTTGAAAACACAGCGGGAAATTATTGATATTTTGTGTGATTACTCTAGGAATCACTGTACATTCCTGTCTGATAATCTCCAGCTCTGTCAGCTTTGTGGATACACCGCATGCGACAGGCACTACAAGAAATCATGCATTGAAACCCGGTGACGACTATGGCTATTCAGCATACTTTCTCCCCCCATTCTGGTAGTCAACCGCGACGGATACCAATTGCACCATACGAAAAGTGAAAACCTAAGTAGTTTGATGTAACCCCACTCTATCTTGCAATTGTTATGGATAAATCGTTTGACAAAGATTCCAACATACTGATTTGAATTTACTGCATCTCCTACGACAACGCGTTCAATAGCATCGCTGTTGAATACAGTTATTCACACACTAATTTTTTTTCTTGCGAAGTTATCATCGCATCTTCAACTGTCCCAATGACTCGTAGCTTTCGATATCGGTGGTACTAACACAGTGAATTAACAAGATTTCCTGATCTCGCTGAAACATTTTAATTTTCTGCCGGCAGAACCTTACCACCGTTTGCATATTTTTTCCTATTGAAAGTTTGTTCTTTTCCGGACATCGGGTAGATTATCCAGAGAGTGATTCAGCCATCTAAGAAAATGCAATCTTTCTTCTGCCGTTCTTTACAATCCTACTGTAAACCCCAACTTTGTTAATCAAATTAGTCCCTTTGAGGACGACGCAAAACCGCGAGAGATGATGGTTTAAAACGTTGGAGCTTTCCCAGATGCCCTAATTTCGGAAATTAATAAGACTTCTTTCCATTTTTTATGTCGCGGAAATTATATTGGAAATTAGAATTGGCTCGTTTGCACCGTGGATTGATGAGCAACGCCACCTAAGCTTATATCCCTTTACAAATGATCATTCAGGGCCCAGACTAGAAATTCAGAATAACTCTGGTTTAACTACGTACCTTTTTATGCATATCCCAAGTTCTTGGACCTGCAAAATTAAGGATTTAAGTCATCTTCATCATCATTTTAGATATTGTGGATTAGATTGTGGAAACTAAATTAAAAATTTAAATTGTGAATGCTTATTTTTTATTTTGATAAATTTAACATTTAATATATAGGCAGCATTTTAGTGTGCTCGTGAATCTTAAAAGGATTCATTTTAGATTTAATAACATAAGGAAATAATATGTGCAAGATTCGCCAGACATAGATTTGGTATATTGTGCCTATGTATGATATAATTTAGAGGTCATAACACACTAGAATATACGATACATATTATAAATAATAATAAAAAATTGACCCAGTCGAAACACTGGGTCTATTACTCTGTTGCTATTCTTATCCGACACTTCCTAAATAGTTTCTGCGTTGTGTTTTTTTGTCACCTCAAAAATGATAGGTACTACAGAGTGAAAAAATTTAGAAAGGCGTCAGGTTTTAGGACTATTATTGTCGACTTGGGAAGATTCTTTGTGTTTGAAGCCCAAAAGTATGACAGAAAAACGGTGACTGTATAAAAACTTATGTTGTGCCATCAGTTAGGATGAAAAAGCTGTCACTTTTTTCGTACAAAATCTATGATCAGGTAAATTCTAACGATAAAAAAGCTTTATACACATCTGACTGACTTCGCATTTTATTCTTTCGTCTAAAAAATAGCTATTCATTTCAGCTTGCAGGTATCCACAAATTGCAAATTATTATTTCTGGTATTTCGTATGTTTCTCAACTATTCCGAATCTAGAGGAAAAAAAATTTACTTGACTCGTCTGCGAATCAATCATTTTGCTTGTGTGATCTTATGCTTGAAAATGGTTTCTCATGAAGGCAAAAATCAAAATGAAAGATTGTCGTAAGTTACTCAAATGAATTCTTTTAATTCAGCTTAATAATTTAGTTGAATTCCCAAAGAAATTTGATGCATTTCCGTAGTTAATAATTCATTGGACCATTTCTCTCGAATATAGAAGATTAACAAGTTTTTCAGCAAATCCTAAATGATCACACTGTATTTCAAATGGATTCCATGTATAGAAATATTTCACGATCACAAGCGCAGTTATAAAAATAAAATTGTCCAATGTAGAATTATGAACGGAGAACAATGTTTTTCTTCAAAATTTTACAAATATTTTAATTGTTAAACATTGAAATATGAGGCAGAGACGAAAGTGTAAAATATTCTTTATTGATTCAATTACTGGTCTGGAAGCCTTATAGATGAATTCTAAGCTTTATTGATTCATTTACCACATCTGCAATGCTAAATATTTCACTCGAGGTTTGTGAAAACTGTTTATAATATTTTGAAGAGTTTATTCAGATGTGCAGTTCTGTGCTTTCCCCATACATTTGATACCAAACTAATCAACTACAGCAATTTATGCTTGCTAGTCTTTCACGAAGGATTTAACAATCATGTTTGTGATCGTAGTTTTCGGCACATTTTATCTCTTGTAACATTTGAAAAGTGCACTGAAAGTTGTAAAATTGCAGTACTTCCCAGGATCAGAATTCGTTGCTTCTTATTCCTTATCTTGTTAAAAGTCCTAGTTCCAAAGCTTATTCTCAAGTTCCAGTGTATACAACATTTAAATCCAAAATCTCTTAAAAACTTCTTTAACTTTTTCAAAACTTGGTAATTCTGCTCTTTAAACATTTTGCAGGTCAGACATTTCTCAAATAAAATATCATCTAATTAGATAACCTAAGGACAGTATAGATTTAGAGATCTGTAGTTTAGGGTGAGATGTCTTCTCTGTCTGGTGCTGAAGATGAATATTGCATTGTTCAACAAACAGCCTGCTTTAGGTTTTGGTGTTTGAATTATCTCTTATTTAAATATTGACTGTATGTGACGAAATTAGGGTTTCTCAACCTTGCTAAAAAGATGCCAGTCAGTGGGTTTAGATGCCATGTTTATAAGCTGCCGGCCGGCATATTCATAATTTTGTAGATTTGTCATTCAGCCCATGTCCTATCTTCCAACTTTTAAATCTGCAAACCTTTTTTAACTCAATTTAATGTTTAAGAATTTTTCGCCATTTTCCTGCATATAGTCTTGTGTCTGCAGGATAAGAAAGATTGCTCGAGTCTTACTTGGCTAGTTACAATTGTCTGCCACTATGATACCAGTTCATTAACCTCATCCCTAGTTCTGTATATCAGCATTTAGTCTATGCAAAGTTTAGCTCTTGGTCTCTTCGACTTATACAGCAGCGACTTCCAAATCCATTGCATTTTGTAGTAGTGTATTAGAACTATTACAGTACGCCATGGTCATTTTAATAAACTCTCGACATTATAACCTTAATTGATCATCTAATAAATTTTAGGCTGGTTAACTACTAAGGTCTGAACCATCTGGATGTTCTCGATTTTGAAATGATTATTTCAACATTCTGAGTGTCTCAAGTGCAGAATAAGTGTGGATGAATATTAAGCTTTTTACGATTATGGCGCTATGATATATGCATGTAATTTTTAATCCATCAATCTCCAAAAATAAAAATCAAGGAATGCATTTTAAGAGTTGGTAGGCACATCACCCAGCTTTAAAAGCAATAACTATAGAATTTGGAAAATTTTGCATATGCACAAGTATCTTATGTATAAACTTGTATGTGTTTTGGTTTGCATTTTATTTGTACATTTGTGTGTACACATTAAATTTTCTTTGAAGCGATTACTTGTTCTCTAAATGTTGTAATTCTATTGCGTATATAAACACTACTTAAAGCATCTTGCAATTTGTGCATGCAATACCTATTTATGGTCCTTTGTGTTCATGAACTCCATACTTTTCTCATAGCTTATTCTTAAAATGCTATCCACCCACTGTAAACGGCTTCGGCCTACTGCAAATAAAACTGTGCTTTATTTAATTAAGTTTGATTTTGTTCCTGTTTAACTCGTCGCATGCATTCATTGTTCCTATGAATAAAGAAAATTTTGAAAATATAGAATTTTTCATCAAAATTTGTGAAACTGGTGTTTGCGTATTAAATACTTAATTCTAAAAATGAAACTAAGGCAAGGACTTTCTGCCGTTTATTCTACTAAAATACTCTTTTGTAAAGATTATATTGCTTGGTTTTTATTCTATCGTGAATCGCTATACATCTTAAGTAGTAGTGTCTGAAATCATGTAATGTCTATATAATATTACGGTATAGTAAAAAAAAAATTGTATGAACATATAATTTTCAATCTTTTAGTTTTTGTAAAATTATATACATCTTCAAAATTCCTTAGTGATCCTCTAAAAGTATTCCAAATCTAGAAAAATGTAAATTTATAACGTCATTCTATGCGGCAACTGTTAATCTTCTTACTGATTGATAAATATTTTCAGTAGACTTAACATGATTGATTTTTTTAACCAATAGCTGTCCTGGAGACAGGTTTTCTAACGGATTATAATATATTCATAATGGAAATCGGTATTGAACTGCCGCACTAGAAATTTTTCCTATAATCCAAGAACTCTATCAAGTCTCTTATAACCATGTTGTTCATTTTATCCACCAGAGGAGCAAACGCTAAGCTGACTCTTAAGATTTTAATCTGTATTTTCACCATGTATTCTGCTTTGAAAAATTATTGAACTTTTATCTTGGATGCATGCACCTTTTTAGAAAAAAAACTTTGTGGAATTCATCTAGGATTTGACGCAGTGTCCTCCATTGGACCACGTGTCATGAAACTAAAATTTACCTTACTTTACCTAGGGCGAGGTGTTTTGATGTGAAAGTAAAACGCGTTCATTCAACATGCTTTTCGATGCCCTTTTGTCGATCATAATGCGAATTAAGTAGAATTCGCATAGTAGTTAATGAGTTACATTTTTGCATTAGTCTTGCTTAGTTATATTGAAGACATTTCAATACAAGAATATTTCAATTAAGAATAATACAAGAGTAAGTCTTTTTCAAAAATAAATATGTGAAGCTCATTTCCTCTGGATGAAATTAAAGTACTTTGTTACAATTTGGAAGCAAAGAATTTTTGAGTGTACACTCTACTACCTTTATAGCGAAAATCAATTGCAAAATTAACCCTACATTTCTCATTCATTTAATTTCAAACGTCCACCATGTAATTCTTCATAAAATAGGGTAAGTTTAGGAAAATTAACTGAAATGTTTTAGCTGAAGTTTATTAAGTGCTTAACCCCTTCCGTCCCAGGGCCGTATGTCTTAGCGTTCACGGGCATTAAAATCATGACGTAATTAATGGCGTGCGTACGTCAGAAGAAAATTATGACAAAGCAAATCAGTGCTGTTTTAGTAGCAGTCATGGATGTTAAATTACTTGTATTCCACCATACTACTTACCACATTGTCCTGTATTAAAATCATAATAAATATTTTTACAGGTCAGATATTCAGCTAGTTTATCTGGTATTCTGCACGGTTACAGGTACGACTTGTCTGGCTTGAAAGGGTTTAATGAATTTCCAGGTTAAACAATGTTCCTGTATCCCAGTAAAAATTGTAAATTATCTTGAAACCTAAATTGTATGTAAATTCTATAATGAATCTTCAATGATCTTGCAAACTCGTATGCACATTATTATACAAAAGAAAATTTAGTTGAGTCAGCATACAAATTTGGGAATTGCTTACTTTTAAGTTAAATGAATTATGCACTTAATCGGAAGTCAAAAACAAAATAAATATGTATCACATTTTATATTTTAGTATATTTATTTCTATACCAATCATCGTGTAATGTTTCGTGTTTTATTATATTTCAATGTGTTATTGTACGTGCGTAGCTTGTTTAAGTTAAATATATAGATTTTAGTAGAATTTTCTGCATCATTATATTTCTATTCCAAATTTTGTAACTGGTTTTTTTTTCTTTTAGTGTAGATTATCATAGATTACTTGTCATCCTTTATAAATGTGTTTCGGCTTATTAACCCTCCGTTACTCGCAATATTTAATAGATTCGCGAGTCAGATTAGGTAATACCGCACAGTCACTTGTGCCTTCGATTCTACCAACAGAAATTCCAGGTACCCCAACATCAACGACTGTTCCGGAGCCCTCCTCATCAAAGTTTTCGGCTCCTTCTCAGTCAAACAATATCTCAAGAACACCTTCTCCATTTTCTTGCTTCTCCCAATTTCACTAGATTCTTAGCAGCAAAACTCATCCATCATCAGCATCTTTTTACATCAGCATTCCAGAGGACTATCAATCACCTTCCCAACGAGTGCCTCTGCGTCTTGACAGTGAAACAGATATAGACAACGCTCTGGCCGATTGGTCTCCACAAAATCATCAAGAGAATGATACTGATAAGCTAGAAATTCTTTTTTCAAAAATTCAAAAACCATCTGGGCTCAATTTAAACTTCTCTTCCTCAACCACAGATATCAGAGAAACCTCAAAACTTCAAGGTCCTCCAGACAGTGTGTTCACTGGAACAATTACTCCAAAAACTACGTGAAGTCCTCTCCTTCCCCTAATGCAGTCAGAGCACTTTCTCTGCTAGACCACATAGAGGCATCACTTTTGGCAAAAGAACTCTCAGAAGTAGCGGTTAACCCTCAGCATCTATCTCCTAATTCCAATGTAGCAGTTCAAACAGCTCTAGTTAACGAATCTCTCCTACAGCAAGACTTTTCTAATCCCCCCTCCCAAAAAATATACAAATCATAGCATAGAAGTTCCAGAAAACTCCACTATCCTTCTTTACCCGGTCTATGAATCCAACGCAACTCTCCCAGATCTACTGAATGAAGCATTACCATCAAAGGATTTCAACCCAGTAAACATCAAGCCCATAAGAGGTAATGGTCTGGCAATCACGCTCCATTCGGTAACAGAAATAAAGAAACTTCAGTTAAACATTGAGGGAAACAGCATGAACTCGGTAATCACAACCAAAAAACTCAGCAAACTACATTCTAGCCTGATTCTATACAATATTCCGTCATCATTTAATGAAGTAATTCAAGAAGCATTCAAGGCGCAACTTCACTTGGCTTCACCATTAAAATCAATGCAAGAATCATTCTCATTGGGCCTAATTACTATAGTTATAAAAGGAAAATTATAAAAACCCGATGAACATATTATACAAAACATTCTTTTATCTACGAAATACGTTGCGATCATTTAAGGATGAAAATGATTGACTAACGGAGGGTTATTAAAAAAATCTGTTGCATTCTGGGATTTGATAATTATACGTTTTGACTAGTGCCCACCTTTCTGTGCTATGTTTGTTCTTTAACCTCTGACTGCCGAATTTTTAAAAATTACTATTTAGATGCAACGCTTGAAACATATTCAAATACCGCTGAACCAAGCGAATTGTTATTTACATGCAAGGCTTTATTAGTATAATATGATTCAAGGTTTTAAAAGTTCTGAGTAAACCCATTACATTGCGAAAATCGCAGGATGCAACAGAAATTGGCTTAATTCTAACTCGCATAAATCGCTGGTAAGCAGTCGGAGGGTTAATAGAAACAATGTGATCTTGTTTGACATATAGTTAATGCAAGTCAACTTTAGGGTCAACATATGTAAAAATAAAGAACTTCATAAATAGAAGTATAATTTTGTAAACGAATGCAAAATCTTGTGCATGACCTTCGTAATGTAGTACTATTAAATAAAATATTTGAAAATGCTGATCTTTGCTTGCATTTCTTGGTATTCATTTATTTTAATAATGGTTATTAGCCATGAGTAAAAAAAATGTTGCATAATTGTATAAATATTAGTGTGTATTTCTTAAAATTTTAAAACTAGGCTATAATTCTAATTTTAAATATTGAAATTTTTTTTCTAAAATTGTTTAAGAAAACTTTATAACCTTCTCTAAAACTTTACTTTTAAAATTTCGTTATTTTTTTAATGGTTGTTGCATGAATTATCCAACTAGGACCACAGCAACCAACCAGTAGTCTCGGTTACAAGACGGAAAGCTCGCGAGTTCGAAGCCCGATTCGACTAAAGATGAGTTTTGCTTTTGGGTCTGTGCTTGTTAAATCTACTGAAATTCGACACATCACATCGATGTGACGAGGAAGTTAATGGGGAAGGTATCGTGTTTAGTTACCTTTGTTATTCGACCGCTGATCAAAATAATGGAGATTAAATAATTCTTTCCAAATTAATTCTTTTAATTCCAAAATTCTTGTAGTTCTTAAAACTGGCTATTACGCTACAAATCAAATTACTTTTGCGATATTGGATGATGACGAAAGTTAATACTAGAATACATAATTCTTCTACTTGAAAGTATATCAGTCCATTTGCTGTCAATAATAAAATATTGCTAAGTATAAGATGCTTCGAATAGTTATCATCGCATAAGATGCTTCGAATAGTTATCATCGCATAAGATGCTTCGAATAGTTATCATCGCATAAGATAGTTCGAATAATTATCATCGCATAAGATAGTTCGAATAGTTATCAGCACATGAGAAATCTACAAATCATATGAAAGCTTACCAGCTTTGTTTGGAGTTCAGTAGAAGAATATAATAAAATAAATTTAAGGTATAAGCTTTTATTCATGCAGAAAAATGAACGCAAAAGTTGAAAATTTTTCTAATTACAATAAAATGCATGGTTCGAATAAAAGCATGGGGCCTTATATAGCACCTTATATTTTGTGCATATTTTCTTAAACAAATGGAATATTCCGAGAGAGAGAAGGTAAAGGCGCCCAAGCTTTTATTCGAACCATGCATTTTATTGTAATCAGAAAATTAATTTTCAACTTTTGCGTTAATTTTTTCGAATGAATAAAAACTTCTTATTTTTTTTATTACTCTATAATTTTTAGTAACAGCCGACACGAATACACACGACATGTTAGGCATACTAAACCAAATTCAATTATTAAATTCTCCAATATAAAACGCATATTAAAATTATTATATACATATGTACAATTACATTTTTTAAATGATTTAATGACATTAACTTTCTGAAATAAAAATCCGTAATATATTACGTGATAACTTACGATTATTATCAACAATATAATAGAAAAAAAAGAGGATCGATCTACACAACTTTCTCTTTTTGCTTTGAGTACGAAACGTTTGGGGCACACGAAGTAAAAAAAAAATCTGTGGTTGTGTGTGTTGGCTAATTCTAATAAGAAAGTAAACCCAAGACGCGTAGAAACACGAGCTATTACGTCATTCATCGGTGCAACACCGGAAGTATAGCGCATTTTCTGTTAGCTTCGTGGTGGTGGTTCCAAACTTTATCGCCCAAATATAGGGCTAAAATTTTAATATTTTGTTAGGTTTAAAATGGGTATAGATTGAAAATTTCTTGCATAATATTGTATTATCACCGGAAACCCACCACTCTGCTAAATTTCAAAGCTGTAGCTCGATTGGAAGTGGGTAAGAAATCGATCTCAAGATTTGAGGGCACGACACTCAAGTTGAATAAAAGCTTATAACAAGATTAAGAAGGACTGTAAATTCTGAAAATCAGGGAAAAAAACCTCACATGAAGGTTGGACATTGGAGAGTAGTGTTCAAACGTTTAGTATACGTGGTTGTGTTTCCAAAAGAGGACTATGTGGCAAAACAGCTGAAATTTTTTTTTAACTACTTGCATTCATTGGGAAATTTTGAGTCTTTAGTGGTGGCATTTGAGAAGAGTAACGTCTAATGAATCGCATATTCACAACCAAGAAAATAAACTAGTTTTAATGAGAATAGAGTTGCTGCAAATTTTCCAACTCTTTCAGTGTTTTGAGTATTTTTCTGACTTTTCTAGTAACTGTAGCTGCTGGCGAGGGAAGTTTTTATAAACTGAAACTTATCAAAAACATCTCCAATGCACCATGTCCAAAGAGCGACTGGTTGGCTTAGCAACCATGACATCTTGCAGAACATTGAAATTGAGACGAAATTTCACGTATAAAAATCAAGAAAAGTTAATTTTTGAACAGAACTTATAATACTATTTTAAAATAAAGTCAATTATTTTTTAAATAAATTTGCTGAATAGATTATTTTAGTTTTAATAAGACCTATATAACTGTAAATACCACTGAAGTTCAAAAATTCTTAGCATAATATTATCAAGTCGTATTTGCAGGTTACACATGCTTATTTCTATGTAAAAGTTTGTTTGGCATTTAAAATACAGACATAGTAGAATTTTTAAAAAATACAGTCGGACCTCTATTTAACGAACCTCTATTTTGCGAACTCTTTCTTAGAATCAAGAACATTTTGCGAATTCGTAAAATAACCTCCAAATAGCGAAGTGCATTCTCTATTTAACGAACTTATTCTTGAGATCCAATATTTTTTTTCTCCCTATTTCTCAAAATATTTCTAAACATTTCAAACTTATTCTTTCTTGTAACACATTTTATGGTGATCAATGACCTTGAAGCTGGAAAATGTCAAAGCGAAAGGCGCTTGAGCATCAAAGAAAAAAAAAATTCTTCATGAGGTGGATAAAGGCTTGGAAAAAAAAAAGGATATTGCTTTAAAATTTGGTATTCCTCCAAACAGCTTATCCACCACAATAAAAAAAAATCGTGATAAGATACAAAATTATGATTCATCGAATTCTTGTCCAAAACGTTTAAAAGCATGTGTCTATGAAGATGTGGATGAGGCAGTTTTGAAGTGGACAGTGTGAAAAATAAAAACAATACAGCAATGAATTGCGATGAAGACGAAGATGATGAAGATGGAAATGATCATGATACAGAAATCAACAAACTTTCGTATGATGAAATGCTAAAATTCATTAATTTTAATATAAAGTTATTTTTTTAAAATTGAAAATACAATGTATTCCCGGACAATGTTTTGTTTTATTCTTGTTTTCCTTGCAGATTTCTCTTTGATGGGTAAAATATATAAAACAGATATTAATTTACAAAATAAAGGTGGGATTAATTACTTTTTTAATAATATTGAGCGTTTATAAATTTAAAATCTGTTTTGTGTAGTTTAAAGTACTTTAAAAGGTGAATCTCTATTTAACGAATTTTCCATATAATGAACTTTTTTTCGGGATTTAGCTACTTCGTTAAATAGAGGTCCGACTGTACATTAGTTATGTGTGTTGGGGGCGCCATATTGGTGCTTTGCTCGGTTGGTATAATTGCCTCGGGCCGCCTCTGGATATGTAGTTCTCCGTGAAATACAAGTTGTTCCTCGTAAATGATAGTTTGCTTTAATAGAATAGTTTTGACATTTCTATATATAGTAAAAGTTGGTATGAAGAATTTTTCAAAAGTAAATATTTATAAATATTTATTTAGTTTAGTTTAATTAAATTAAAGGGAGGACGATTTCGGACATTTTGTTTAAAATCGGAGGTTCTATAAAACTAAGACAAAGAATCAAAGCTAGTATCCAAGTTATCTGGTCACTTCAGGTAAAAAAAAAATGGATAATAAAACGTTGTATCGTATTGTTAAATGCAGAATTTACAGTATTGTCTTCATTATATTGCTCAACACTGATAAACGTAAAATTTACAATTTAATTTTCTCAATATCGCTCAACGTTGTACAATGTAGAATTTTCAATATTGTCTACACAGTATTGTACAATGTTATACAATATTCGACATCTTAATGAAAAATTGTTCCAGTCAATTTTTTGAAATGTCTTAATGATTGATTTTAAATAAGATATAACTAATATTTTACCCCAAAATTTTACGTTAAAAATGCTCTTAAAAGTTTGTCCTTCTTGAATATTATATAATATTGTTAAATTGGCATTAGGTATGCATTATTCTCCAAAATATTTTACAATATTGTGGTACTACTAGGGTTGTGGACAAGTGCTACTTCACAGAAATAATTGCAATAATTCCTCAAAATTGAGTCCACCAAAAGTAACACATAGTTGAAAGCTGCCGTGCATTTTTGGACGTACTTCGTTGAGGCGATATTGTTTGGGGAGCAGGGGGTATAATGTTATCTAGGAAGTGAAATCGGGAAATAATGAAATGCCAGCAAAGAAAAATGCAGCAGTTATTTTATATTTTATTTCTGAATAAAGATTAACATATGTACTGTTGTTCAAAACAAGAATATGAAATAAAAGAAAATTTTAAATTTGTGTTAATTTCATGTTACACTAAAATTAAGTAATTTCAATGTGAAATCATGGGATAAGCAATGGCGGACTAGGTCTGAAATTTGTGATTGCTATGAGTCAATAGGGGCCCTACCACATATGCAATACAATCTTAAATTACATTTAATTTAATATCTTACAAATATAATAAATGAAATTAATAAATAATATAATAAATTAATTATATTATTATTTAACATTAATAATAAGTAATAATTATAATAATGCATAATATAATTAGTAATAATAATTATTATTGAAAGTAAGGAATACCAAATATAAATAGTTTTATGATTGAATATTAAATCATTTTGGTGATTGTATAGAATACTGCAATTTTGGAACTATATTGTAATTTTGAGAATTTTTTAAACCAAACTGAAAATAAATTGCAAATTATTTAACAATTTCAATTTTTTTTTAAATTCTTACTCTCAAAGATTACAAACACAATACACTTCTGTGCTTTTGAATGTGGTCCTCTTCATTAAGAGCAAGCCAGCAAACTTTTGAGTCCACTAGATGACTGTGCAAATCTATCAATAATTACTCTGGATCCAAATAATCTAACAATTCCATTTGAATAGAGAGTAAAATATAGGTTTCCAAGTTCTCCTCAGGCAAGGAATTTCTTAATATTGCCATGATCTTTGGTTTCCAAATTTCACTAATAACATTATAATTTCCACACTCAAAAATGGATTTTAAACTCCTTAAAGTCAAAGTTCTTTTAAATTTAATATTTTCAATCCATGCAGATCTATTAGGATGCAAACCGTAACAGGAAAACGAAATTTCTGAGTAAATGAGTAAAAATAAGCATAATGGTCCGCATTACATAGAATTCTCAAACCACCTCAAATGTAATTAGAAATACTAGCTATATTAGCACTAAATAAATATGAAGAGAAAGGATCATGGATAATTAAATATTTGTCAGTAATTAATCGATTATTATTACCGCTTAACAAGCAACTCCACCTATCTCAATTTTTTGAAATTTCAGAGAGAAAGTTAAAACTGAGGTTTCGTAACCAATAATGAATATTTCTGAAATTTTTTAGCATCCGATATTAAGAAGAGACCTAATGTTCCTGCCATACGTTAAAAAAATTCAGAAATATTCTTTACTGGTTGCGAAAAACTCGGTTTATTTCTTCCTCTTTGAAAATTCAAAAAATTGAGATAAGTACGTAAAGTTGCTTATTAAACGACGATATAATCCTTCAAGCGATTTTTCAGGTAAAGCATATTTCCAAAATTCACTAAATTTTAGGCAAATGAGTTGTTTACAAGTATCTTTGATAAGAAAATAACAGATTGGAATTTCTAATATTTGATCGCATTTTTCGGTGGCGATCTTAGCAAAACGGCCTGCAATTCCTTACCTTTCGGGCATTTACTTTGACCAAGGTGAGACTGACAAGACTTGAAATACAGAAATTTTATTTTTCACATCTGCTTTCTACAAATTTATATTTCATTTTAGTACTTTTTAATCTTTGCGACACAAAAGAAATTGTCGGTGAAGACAGTTTTGTTTTGACTCCTTGCTTCAATGTCCATCCTACCCCAAAATTAAATGTTAATAACTCGCTCTACAAAGCAGAATTAAATGAGTCCAACTAAAGCAATGAATTGGTAACAATATATTATTTTTAAAGATGTTCACCAAAAATTCAATGATATAACCAACTCTGAACCCATCATTGCTGTATATGACATGATTTAATCTAAATGAATAAATCTCTCCCACGCAGTTTTAATATCACTTTCACGTTTAAAATAACAAAAATATGATTAAAATTATTGGATTTTTAAATTCCATAATTTAAATTTATCGTATACAGTTTTAGCGACAATGTGCGAAAGAAAAATGCCATCTATTAGTAGGACATCCATTGTAAGAGATACGAAAGAAAATTCTTTGGATGATTTAGAATTTTGAAATTGGAATAATTATACAAGTAATTTTTAAGTAATTTGTCTTTAAATTGATATCGTTAAAAAGATTTTTTGAATTTTTAAAATGGTGTAAAAGTTATTCTTGTGATAGGCCGCGGTGGCCTAGTGGTAAGGTCTAGGCTTCGGAGCCAGAGGGTTCCAGGTTCGAGACCCGATTCCACTGAAAATCCGCCGTGTATGGGGCCCATTGCATGCAAAATCATACGTAGTGGCCAAACGCCCTCCCGTTGGTGTGGCGTGGAAGCTTGGAGAGGGGGGTGCCAGCTCAGGTGTCGTCCTCGTCATCTGACCGAGGTTCAAAATTACGAGGTCCGTCCCAAAATATCCCTCGTGTTGCTTCAAAACGGGACGTTAATATAACTAAACTATTCTTGTGATATTCTTGGAAGATATTGCGAAAAAAAATCAAAATCTTTTGAATTTTTTAATTAACTGAAAATCAAATTAAGTTTGGGAATTTGAAAATTTGACAGTGATTTTTCCTCTTGTTTTGAAGAGTACATGAGGCCAGATATTATCAAAAAAGAAATTTAAATTAAAGAAAAGCAATGTAAAAGAAAACAATGATAAAATGAAAACAACTGAAAACAACCTAGGACGTTTTTTGCGCGCAAACGCAGCAGCAAAAGCAAT